>CM071946.1:5177500-5265000 GCA_036784905.1 Acrossocheilus fasciatus
TGAAAATACTTTTTGTGCACAAAGAAAACAAAAATAACATTTTTTTCTTCTCTTCCACTTTTCCTTCTCTTGTTTATTTATTTATTTATTTTTAAATTTGCATTCACAACAGTTCCACGATGCATGCATGTAGTGCTGCTGATGCAGGAGCCGCTGTTCTAATGTAGAACCCAGATGCGCTGTGCCTTGTTTACAAATAGAGGAATGCAGTTGGTTTAAGTTTTCTTAGGAAATGATACTACTCAGAAAATGCTTTTGAAGAAATTTTCAACATGTTACTCTCTAAGAAAATATCCAAGGAAGCTAGAATAACATTATAAGACCAACCAACTAACTCACCCTCATTTATTCCATATCCAAAAGACTCTATTCATCTTTAAAACTCAAATGAAAACTTTAATGCAACCCGAGAAACTCTGTTCCTCAACTGAAAGTCCAAGTAACCTATACTTTGACATTTTAAAACATCAAGTATGCTTGGGCTTCCATTTACCATATTTGTTGTGGTCTATGTACATATGCTGATCAGTGTTTATACTGTATGTGAATAAAAGCCTGAATTTTTATATATTAAATTGTACATCATAAAAAGTGATCATGTCTCGTCAGAAAATTTTAATTAAACCACTCACCTTTCTTGTATAATCTCTCTTTGTACTTTTTGAAGTGTCAACGTTTGGACTTTCAGTGGAGAGACAGAAACCTCCCAGGTTTCATTAAAAATATCTTCATTTATGTGTTCATTATGTGTTGAAGTCTTATGGGTTTGGGAATAACATGAGTGTGAGTAAATGATGACAGAATTTTAGATTTTTTTGCACAAACTATGCCTTTAAGAGAATTTAATTTTTGGTGAGCTATCCCTTTAAGGAAAACAGATCAATGCCTTTGCTGTGGTCTAGTAAGTTGTTACACTCTAAAAAATGCTGGGTTAAATACAACCCAACACTGGCTGAACTATGGACAAACCCAGCAACTGGGTTGTTTTAACCCAATACCTGGGTTTTAGGGGTGGCACGGTACACAGATTCGGGGGTCATGGTACGATACGATTTCGGTACGGGGGGATCTACTATGCTCAGTTTCTTTTCATTTATTTTGAACAGACAGTACTGCAAATGACAATTTTTTCCACCTAGATGTGAAACATACTAAATATTATTACATGTTATATATATATAAAATCTGTTTTGTTTTCATTGTGAGTGTACACAAATAAAAGCATACCTTTATACAGTGATTATTAATAAGACAATAAGTGTTTAAAGTTGATTCTGCTGGTATAAGGAAACAGCTGAAGTGATCGCGCCGGAGCGCGCGCGCAGACACGCACACACACACACACACACACCTCAGTTCCAGCATTGCTAACTTCACAGCGCAGTTGGTACTTTATCAAAATAAAATACAGTGAGCCAAACATTAGCGCGCGCGCCTCTGTGTCACCGTTGGAACGCGACTGAAGTACAAAGCCTTTCATTTACATAATAAATAATAGTTTAGCATTCAGATATGTTACATCGCAAATATGGAAATATTATGGAATATTTGGATTTGTGCCGAATGAGAGGTAGGATACACGAGCACAAAGCCCCATTTCGCAAACAGTTGAGTGTGCAAGCCTTTAAAGTATACTCCCTTGTTAGTCTATGTGAGAGACGCGTTCAGAATCAGCACATGGTCACTGTCTAGGGGGCTTTGTTTTCAAGTGCGCAACTCATGGCATTCGCTGTTCTTCTGCTGGCGGTTATTTAACAGCGTTGCATTACTGCGGGCGCCCCCTTCTGGATTGGGGGTGAATTGCCTGTATTCGTCGTAAGACCTCATGAACCGAACCGAGACGCCCGTACCGTGACGGTTCGGGACGAATACATGTACCAAGCCACCCCTACTGGGTTTGTCCATATTTAACCCAGCGCTGGGTTGTATTTCTTTTTGGGCAGGAATCAAGCTCTAGGCAGAGCTTGCCTGCAGGGGAAGTCATCTCATTCGCTTAAAATGTCTGACTATCATTTATTCCACTATTGTCCCAACCACACAGTCCACAGTACTACAGGATCCTTGGTTCTGTTTGACAAATGACACAACCGCTATATATGTACCCTTAGGGTGTTCTGTCAGGTCTTATGGGTTACTCTGTTGCTATGACGATGGGAGGTGAAACTGAGGTCATCTGAAAAAAAAAAGAAAAAAATTAATGCAGAAAATGAATAGTTGCTCGAATGAGGGGTGTTTCTTGGGATCATTACATTGATTTCCCATATTAAAGTTTGACAGAGAACGAGCAACTGGTGACAGATGGGTAAGGGGGAATGGCCCTCCCCCTTCCCAGCAGGTCACCATGTGTGGCGTCCGGCAGTGAAATAGCTGGCCCTCTAGAGAATGTTTGTTTGAAGGGGGCTCATTGAGCTGTTATATCATTAGATTTTACTGCCCACTGGACACGGGATTACATTGCCATAACTTATTGATTGGCTGACAGCAAGACCAAACCCTTGTTATGATGATAAGTCCATAAACACCATCAAAATGAAGATGAGCTCTACAGGTGCTATTCATCGTCCTGATTTTAATGCAGACTCTGTGCTCAATTTTCACCCCGGCTCGTGTCACAATTCATAATTTAGATCTCTTGATGAGTGTGCTGAAAGTTTTGTGCGAGAACACTGAAAATATTCTAGAAGACGAACAGGCAATTTTCCACAGAGTAGATGAGATACTAAAGATACTTATGGAGACACTAAAAATTGGGAAAACGGGAACACTAACTTGTGTTGTTATTATTTTGTCACAAGCGATGCATAACTAAAATATATTTACAGAAGGGATGTTCCTTTTATGAAATGTCTATGTGTTCCTGTAGGTTGGGCCTTTTTATGCCTTCTCTGTCCATGAAGTATTGCGATGGGAGGGGGTGAGTTCTGTTCAGATCGGCGACAGATGATCAGTCTTGGCACTGTTAATCCTCATTATTTTCCATGTGAATCTTTGATTTCCTCTTGCTCTGCCAGCTGATTTTCTCTAATGAGTGATAAGCACTTCCTCTAAAATCTTTAACCCGGGAATGGTTCATTAGTAATATGATCTGGCCATTATGAGAGCTGTACTGACAATAGCAAGTGCAACAACATCAAAACAAACATCTTTTTGTGTCTTCCCTAACTGCATTTAGGGTCATAGGGTACAATGGGGCTAAAGACCTCCTGGGATTCTTTTGTTTTTATTTTTTGATGAAAAGAAAAAAATGCATCAAAACCGCCACAGCACTGTCCTCAACACATGCTTTTCTTTATGTAATGTGAAACTGATTTGATCTATATAATAATTTAAAAGTTGCATATTGTAACTAATGAGAAACAAATATAGATAAAGATATATTTGTATTTTAAAGGTGTATTTGTACATCTCAAAATTTTTTTTAATTTGAGACGTTATGAAATGTGAAAAGTGGTTAGATAAACATACACTATACAGTATGTGTGTGTGTGTGTGTGTGTGCATGTGCATGTGTGTGTTATATTTGCAAACTGCTATTAATTGTTAAGCTGACATAACTCTGAAAATGTCTTTCTTAAAAAAACTAAATTTTTCTCTTTGTGATTTGTTGGTTTGAAAATTGTAATGTTACATAGGACCTACTATTGAATGTACTGTACATCGATTTACTCACCGCCTCATTTTTATTCACAGGAATGCAAAGTATGGTGTCTACAGGCTAAAGTCTGAAGCCCCTGGGGGCTTTTGCCTCAGGCTTTGGGGTATTTTAACCTCATAGTTCCTTTATATTTATTTATTTATTTATTTATTTATTTCAATCAAACTCCCTCTGCCATTTTTTCCCTACACAGTTTAGGCTGCTCAGCCTGTGCTACATTTTTATAGGATATTTTGCAGGTGAAATCTGTTGAGGTTCATCTTGTGCAACTCGATTAGTCTTGTGCTGCCCTTATATTTACATTTTACATTTAGTTATTTAGCAGACACTTTTATATAAAGCGACTTACAAATCAGGACAATGGAAGCAATCAAAATCAACAAAAGAGCAATGATATGCAAGTGCTATGACAAGTCTCAGTTAACTTAACGCAGTACACGCAGCATTTTTTTTTTATTATTATTTTTTTAATTATATAGTAAATAAAAAGAAAACAGATAGAATAGAAAAAGAGCAAGCTAAAGTTAGAGGCCTTTTTTGCTTTTGTTAATTGTATAATAAATAAAAAGAAAACAAACAGAATACAAAAAGATTAGAAAAGCTAGTGTTATTTTTATTTTTATTAATAGAATAGAATTAGAATAGAGTGTTCTAGAGTAAGAGGGTCAAATAAAGATGTGTTTTTAGCCGATTCTTGAAGATGGCTAAGGACTCAGCTGCTGGGATTGAGTTGGGCAGGTCATTCCACCAGGAGGGAACATTTCATTTAAAAGTCAGTGAAAGTGATTTTGTGCCTCTTTGGGATGGCAAAATAAAGTGACATTAACTTGCAGAACGCAAGCTTCTAGAGGGCACATAAGTCTGAAGTAATGATTTTAGGTAAAGGGGTGCAGGGGTGGTTTTGTAGGCAAACATTAATGCCTTGATTTTTTTGCGAGCAGGTATTGGTAGCCAGTGCAAACTGATAAACAGAGATGTGATGTGTATTCTTTTTGGCTCATTAAAAATTAATCTTGCTGTCTCGTTCTGGATTAATTGTAAACCCTTAGTGCAGTTATCCATTATGACTAATAATACCCATCTTATCTAAGTTTAAAACAAAACACTAACATTTCTGTAAAATTTATTTTTAATATCTAAATCTATAATAAAGTGATAAACAATGGTAACCATAGAAACAGTACACTTTTTGAACTTTTTTAGGATCATTTGACGGAATGCTGACAAAACAGTAACACTCATTATTTATCACTTTATTATAAGCGATTTAGAATATGTATATTTTATTGGGGCATTGAACTTATAACGAGCCCCCATAATTTGAACTCTTGCTTTATACATATTCATTAATATTAAATAATAATATTAGTTCATTCAAATTGTAATGTTAATACAATAAAATAAACATTTTACTTTGTATCTCGTTTTCTCTATAGGAAGTGCAATTAAATTTAAGGAAAGGGCCATATGTATAGTGCTCCAAACAATAGGCTAGAATCTGACAGCGATTTGGCGACTTAAAGTGTGTAAATGGGGTAAAAGTACTGATTTACATGCCAGCCTCGCCTCTCTCCTCACGTTCAGCACCCAAATACAGGCAGAAAGGCAGAAGCCAAGCGCGCGGTGATAGTGCACTGCACGCACACTTTGTTTGCTTTGAAATGCAGGATCAAACAGGGCCATGACGCACAAGGTTAGACTGTTAGAGGACAAATATACAGTATCTGTCTCTCTCTCAGTCTCTTTTTCTCTCCCTCTATCTCATTCACACACACACTCGCCTCACGTTTCCGTGCTCGCTTTCCAACGTGCTGCTTTGACGCCCAGATGCCTCTCCTGTGCCCGGCTCCTTACACACAGTTACACGCTGCATACTAATAAACTTCATCCTGAAATGGATGAACGAGACATAAAAATGTCGTTTCATCTCTGTCACAAGCTGATTCTCCTTCACGCAACATGTTGTGTCCTTTTCCTCCCGTCTTTGCGCATTTAAAGGACATTACGCACCGCCAAAACGATGCTATTTAACGCCACTGCGTCGTTTATTTTGCTCGGAGCATGTAAAACGGATTGCTTTTGACGGGAACGTGACGGGATGCTGAAGATGAGTGGACTATGAATGCGGACAAGAGGAAGGACAAGGGGGTGAACGGCTTTGAAATCTAAACGCGTACGGGGAAATGTGCATTTATTATGGGTGATCTCTCATATTGACACGTCCAGTGAGTGTGTGTGAGTGCGAGTTGCGAGTGCGCGCGCGCGCGTATCCATCGCCTGTAGTCTGTAGATCTGTGTTACTGCGCCAGGATGGAGATGACGCAAATGACCCAGCTCCCCAAAAAGTGTTTCAAGACGAACATGGCGGCAACTTAACACAGGACCCAAGATGATGATGATGATGATGAACAACAGAGAAGATCGAAGGCAATCCGCCCAGATAGGGAAAGAGCAGCTCGTTCAGCGTCTCGCCTTCCCTTGAGGAGATACGGGAACAGAGGAGGCATGTTGTCACACAGAAAGCGCTTTTTCTCCGGGGAGCCATGCGGAATAACGGAGATATGACCGCGCGCGGCTTCATCTAGCCCAGAGAGTCGGATACAGCTGCCGGGAGCGCTGTTGAAAGGGAAGAAAACATTTCAAATCAATGCATTTTGTGGCAGAGGAGCCGTCGCGGTGGAGTCGGCCAGTGCTGCTCTTTCCTGAAATATGACCAGGGGTGCTTGGACGTGTCGGCAGCAAGATGACGGCTTAAAAATCTGCTTCGCACCCCGAGAGGACGAAAAGCCATTATTCACCGATTCGGAAAGGGCCCAGAGATGGCGACTGTCCCTAGCCTCTCTTTTGTTTATCACCGTTTTGCTCTCTGATCATCTGTGGTTCTGCGCCGAGGCGAAACTGACGAGGACGCGAGACAAACGGCAGGAGCACACGAACCATATACTTTCATCCAGCCATCAGAAAGAGCAGAGTCTTATTTTTATAGGCAATTCTACCAAACCTCTGTGGAGACTTGAAACTTGTCATCCTGACAGCCTCTCCAAAAACTGCTTGACTTTTGACGAGGCGGAAGCCGTGTGCTCGGGCCTCTCCGAGTGCAACCTGAGCGATTTCTATCTTTCTTTTTGTAACTCCTACTCGCTTTTGGATTTGTTTTACGGGTTTACGAGTCCGGACAATTTGACCTGTAGCCTGGACATGGCTGATGCGTCGGGATGCAGCCAGTGCGTTCAGGCTTACCAACGCTACGACCGACGAGCTCAGGAGAAATACCGAGAGTTTGAGCTTTTGGTTCAGAAATATGAAACGGATGTATATTCGGTGCGGACGTGTATGGAAGAGTGCACGGTAGGCGAACGCTGCCTTTCCCTATGGTGTTGGTTTGCTTGTTGACGGCTTCTAACAGAAGCTCGCCATGTATGCTGTCATCACATTTCTTTCACGTTAAGCGTATGGGAAAAAAAAAAAAAAAAAAAAAAAAAAAAACCTCTTACATGTGTAGGGTCCGCTGTTTTGTCATCTGCGCGCGTGAACGCGGATACTCGGTGCGCGCGCACTTGTGGATTAACGCGAGGTGGATTTTTTTTTTTTTTTTTTTTTTTTTTTGGCACCTTGAATGCACAAGTTTGGGGTAAATGGAAAGGAGCTTATTGGAACGTCGTGCAATATGCCTTTACTGTGTGGTGTGTTCAGGTGATTCCTAAATATTATGCAAATCCACTAAAGCCGACCAATGGATGGTCCATGACACAAATAAGAAATGATGGGCGAGCTACACAAAAATGCTGCAACCACTTAGCAATTTCAGCGGTTTTATACAGATACAGTATAAAAGAGTCAGATATAATTTGATTAATTACATTTTTATTATATACATATATAAAAAAGAAAACCTAAAATTTGAATACTATGTTGCTAGTGTGCTCACGTGACAGCACTAGTTGAAACAGGCAAATGTTGGAATACCTTGATACAGTATCAGACATGGTACTTAAAATAATAACATGGTACATGTCTATGGTAATGTAGTGGATCTTTTTGGGACCTTAAGTGTTTTGTGTGCTGTTCTCTGCTAATTTAGAGTAGAATTGGGGGCTAGTTTCTGCCACTTTTCAGCTAGCCAGGCAAAAATACCAGCTTAAACCTGCAAACCATCATCGGTTTGTTTAAGGTGTTTTTATCCACAGGGGTTCCTCTCAAAGATGGTAATTACCTCAGTATGGAAGGATGAAGCTGAGGGCAAGTCCTCTCATTTGAAACAGTCTGAGATTTATGGTCCTTGGTGTCCTGCGATCTAGAAAGAGATAGAAAAACAAAGATTGTGTGTGAGAGAGAGCGAGAGAGAGGTGGCGCAGTGCTTTATGGAATTTCAATAACGTTAATAGTGCAGCAGTGATTTTTCTGCGTAATCCCCGGAAGGCTATTCTGTTCCAGTCATTGTTCAGGTGTTTTTTTTTTTTTTTTCTCTCTTCCTCTTCAGTCATGGTGATGAATAACGTTGCTGTTGCACATGCATAAAATAGGACTGCTTTTAGCCTGTACCTTAATAGAGCATTAGACTACTGAGAAGCTGCAGCCGCCACAGCACAGAACAGCATATGAAACATGCCATTCCCAAACAATTAGCTATATCAGATTTTTGAGCTCATATTTCCTGTGTTGTGGGATGAGAAAACAAGGGCAAAATGTCATGCCAAACTGACTGCAGGACACTTTGTAAAGTACATTACCCATTACAGTGTTTCAGTGAGTGTGCAGCAAATTGTTGCATCTCTCACTTTTGTTTTTTCGTTCGCTCTATATATTCTCTCTTGCATCCTTTATTTATTTGTTTGGTTTTGTTCATCTTTACATTTGAATATGATTTGGTCCCTGTCCATGGTGCTGAAACAAGTACAAAATATGTTGCATTGTTTGCTGAATAAGACACATAATCACACCTGAAAATGCAGAAAAATAGCAATTCGTATTGCTACTTATTTTTCTCCTTAGTAACAGTGTAAAATATATAATTAAATGCTGTATTCACATCTAGATGTTGCAAAACTCTATAACATTTTTAAACTTATTTTTAATGATTTACCATTGAAGAATCAGTATTATTCTGATCAATACATTTTGCTGTTTTGAATGCTACAACAAATAGTAAATTTCAGTAATTTACTCCATTTTAAGGAAGCTATGTGATATTGTAAACGTATTCATGGCTAAAGAGTGTTTTATGCACCCTGAAAATTTTAAAATTTGATGAAACATTACTCATTCTCAGGCCATCCAAGATGTAGATGAGTTGTTGTTTTTTTTCATCTGAACAGGTTTTGAGAAATTTAGCACTACATCACTCACTCACTAGTGGATCCTCTCCAGTGAATGGGTGCCGTCAGAATGAGTCCAAGCAGCTGATAAAAACATCACAAAAATCCACAAGTAATCCACATGACTCCATCAGTTAACATTTTGTGAAGTGAAAAGCTGCATGCTTGTAATACATAATTAAACCATTAATTATTATGGATTGGTATGTGTTATTATGGATTATGGTCTTGTATTTTGATCACAAGTGATGGATTAAATGTAAAATGCTGTGCTTGTGGATGTGTTTATTACAAACACACTGCTTTTCACTCCACAAAACATTCAGTGATGGCCTGGAGTCTTGTGAATCCTAAACAAAACTGTTCAGATGAAGAAATAAACCCATCTACATCTTGGATGGCCTGGAGATGAGTAAATTTTCAGATAATTTTAATTTTGGGGTATTATTATTATTTTTTCCTTTAATACTTAAAAATATTGTTTTGCATGTTTAGTTTTTTGATTGTAAAGGTATAATTTACAAATAAAAACTGAAGCATTATTATGGAATATGCTCTGTACATATCCTGCCATTCAACAGCTATTTACACTTCAGATGGTACACAAATCCAATGCATAATCCATATTAATCCATAGATTGTTTAGACACTTCCTAAAATTACTCTTCCATTTCCCAGTCCAAAATCCAAAAAGCCTGTAGACAACCTAAGGCAGACAAGCAACTATCTGGAAGAAATAAATTCATAATCCTCCATCTGTCTAAATGTGTGCGTATGCATGTGTGAGAGGGAGTTAAGGAAAATACACGAAAACGAAGAGAGAGATTTGTTTTGTTACCTCTTCCCTAGTTTCAGCCTCAGGCTGCATGGGCCGCCCACAGTCCGTTCACTGACCATCTGATGCATACTGCACACAAAACTGGCAAGCTCTAATCTGATTGGCTAGCTTTAAGCAACATCCGTAGTTTTTTTTTTTTTTTTTAAATCTGTCCACCTGCAAAAAGTTCTGTTTACAAGGCAACTGTAATACACAAGCAGAACTATATGTTCTACTTTGTTTTTGATTATGTTTTTAGACATAAATTCTGATAACTGAATATACATGTTATAGTTATAATTATAATGTAATCTATTTTAGATAATTTTGCCCTTAAACAGGAGGTATAAACAAAACAATCTGTGACTGGTCACTTTATGTGTCAATCAGACAGTCTCTTTCTGTCTTAAGTGGGCGGTTCTTGGCCAGATACGCTGCAGTGCGAACCAGATCTTATGCCTTTAGTCAAACGTCTGGCTACACAAGACTACTTCTTCCCAGGAGCGCTTAGTGGAGACATGCTTGTTCTTACAAGGCTGTTTGTCGGTTAGAATGACTCTGATTGACTGATGTTGATTGACAGCTGCTCGTGGATGTGAAGGGGGCCCAGGTGTCTTCCTTTGAACATGACCAGGTTTTTTGTCCAAGGGGCAGTCTCGGGTCAGCTCTAGAAGAGACTCGAATTCATTAACCATATAAAGCCTGGCATATGAAATAATAGTCTTCTTTTTTTTGTTTGTTTTTGTTCTTGTTCCTTTTCTCGCTTATTTATTGGAACAGTCTAAAACAATACATATGTGTTTTTGCTGAGTATCATATGTGATAAATCAGACTTTCATGGCTAATATGATATAGTAAGAATATGGAGCTTATACTCAAGGAGGGGGAAAAACACCTCAATTTTATACAGAGACACAAACTGAGCAAAAACATGCAATTTTGTTGCAGTTGCTGATATTTAATTAGCAAAAAGTTAAAACTCTAATAGCTTGCAATGTAAATCAATGCGATGTTTTATAACAGATAGCAAACTTACATAAATGCATATGAATATCACTTGCCACCATATCTCCCAATAATATGTGTTAGTAAGATGGTATTTAAATGCTTTAGTTTAGTTTAAGTTTTATGATCAACTATTTGGTTTTATTGTGGGAGGGTGGGGTGAGGTGAGGTTTGAGGGAGGAATGCAATGCAAAAAAGATTAAAGGAATAAAATTCCTCAAAATCATATTTGTTAATCACATTTGAACATAAAAATCTGAAAATTATGTATGGATAATCAAGTTAACTACAAGTTGTTTCAGTCCAGTATATGTTCATCTTGAAATATTACTAACAAAATTCTTACATTTATTTTGTAAAAATCATCAAAGATAGAAGGCATGTAGCAGATTGTGTACAACAAGTTTTCAGCAAAGTTTTGTTCATTTTTATAAATTAGAGGCCATATATACTGCTTTGCATATCAATTATTATACAGTGGGCTTTGTAGAGTCATTTTTGCATGGAAGGGAAACTTGTATTGAACAAGCATATATTGAAACCCCTTTCACTGTTTAACAAAGAGACATTTGTAATCAACATACTAAATACTTTAGTGATAATTGGTCCAAAGGGAATGACTAGAATTGATACCTTGTTGTTTTGTTGGTGTTTTGGCATTGTACGCTGCATGTTAAGCACAACTCCTCTCCTTTTGTCCTCCTCCTTTTCATCATCTAATCAGTGAGTGGAATGCAGACTGTAGAAAGTGTTGGAAGAATCACATCATCCTAATGAAATAAAAATCTGAATCTGGGGAGTTGGCAGCCTTTTAACACAATCTAAATTGCAAATCTATTCTTATGTTCGTGTGACCTTTGCACAAGCACTGCTCTTTGTGTTTGAATTGTGGAACGTCAGTTTAATGACCCCTGCGCTTCTTGAAGTGAAATTATATTTCGGGGGAAAACAATCATATCTCTCTTTGTCTTCTCTTTTCTTCCCTTTTTGAAAATGTCTTTTCCACTTCTTCTCCCTCTCCCTGTGTGTTTGCTCGCCTCCTCACCTTCGTGGCCTGCACATTGTTGCACACAAGTGGGGAGATAATGACATTTTTGGCGAGAGGCTGCCCTCTTGACAGCACGACAGTGTGACTTTGTAAGGGCGCTTTATTCACTGCCTAAGCCATGGCGACTGCAGAGGGAGCAGAATCCGGCCCTCCGCATCCTCTTCCCCGGGGCATTAAATATGTATGGGACTAAAGAACCATGGACATGCCGGATCTCTGTTTGCAAGGAAAATTAATGATACGGGAAGACAGCGATTTCCACCGTGCTGCCCCGTGTTCGCATCCGGGAACAGGCACTTTTGGTGCTGAATATCGGTGGTGATTTACATACAGAGGGCAAGTTTGCATCTTGCAGATATCCATCATATCATGAACATATCTTGAAGGTGAAGTGTGTCATTTCTGTGGCAGTAGCAGCACTGAATGGAATGGTGAAATTGTGATTGTTTTCAAGTTGGTTTTCTGAACTCTCTCCCTTCACCTACCATAATTATGTAGTCCCACTTCAAATTTATAGTGTTGGCCAATTTTGCTTTGTGAGGCTGGGTGTGAAGCTGAAATAAACACAGTAAGGTTTTGATCGTGCCACAGCTGTTTATGTTTTTTGGGCAATCAACCTACTTGCAGTTGACTCTATTTATTAAAGTGGGGTATAAAAAATCACTGGAAAAAAAAAATGGTGTCGGATTTACTTTAAAATGGTTTTCACTCAGAAATTGCTAGTAAATTCAACAAATAATAGCAAAGAAACGGCAGGAAACACTTGAAATTAAACGTGAAATATTGAAGCAGAAACATAGTAAAATGGTATTTTCTTGTAAAACATACTCTAATAATCTTTGTTTAATTAACAACTTCAAAAACATTATTTATACAGACCCAGATTAAAGACATCTCACAAGCCATCAGTAGATTAAAATTACTTTCTTTTTTTAATAAGCTTGCAAAATTTCATCTTAACATGTTTAAGTTCACCTGCATCTGTGAATTTTGCTCATATGTATGTATGTGAGTATGCACATTAAAAAATATATTTCAATAACGGATATAATGTTAATGGAAACCACCATAAAACCCTACATAACTGATAACAAAAAACTAAGAAGAAACATAATTATTCACATGAAAAAGCAAAAAATAAAATCTTGCACAGGGAATTCTGGGAACTTGCTTATTATAAAATCTTTACGCATTAATAGGATTACCCAGAGCATGCGATTTTTGCATATGTGTGGTTATACCCTTTTCCCTGCAAGATTCAAGATACATTTTAGTGTGAAAGTTACTGATGAATATTGATTCGAGTCCTTGTTCATTGCAATTACATGGAAACAAGTCTTCAGAATGTCTCTTTTTATGTTCCACAGAAGAACAAAAGCTCTGGAAGGAAATGAGGATGAGAAAAATAATTTTCTCTTTTGGATGAACTGTTCCAAACATGAGCAATTCATCCACAGTCCACATGAGAAATACAGGCACATTCAAGCAATATTTATTACTATTATGGAAATGTTTCCTAACCTCACCTACCCGTACACCAACTCGCCCACCCACACACACGCTGAACCCGAAGAAGAGAAAGAAACTGGCAAGTGTGAGTGTTTACTCTCCTCAGGTAGAGCATAATCTAGCCGTGGGGATTGTCCACCTGCATCTAGGCACGGAAACCAAGCACATGGCCATAAACACACAGTAACCAGACCTTTCATTTAGCCCTGCCACTGCCAGAGCAGCAGGTACCTCCTTAATCCTTTCCAACTAGACCGGTCTCCAAATCGTTGAAATCAATGCTTCCTGCTCAAGTCCTCTTTAACCTTTCCTGGAAGGGCAGATGGTGAAAGGAGGGCTGGCGGACGAGGCTTCTTTGGCTTAGAGGCTCATATGCCACTCCGTGTCCCTGGAGTTGGCTTATCGTCCTCAGCCCTGGGGCCTTTTTGACACGGCACAGAGGCTCAGCGGAAAGCCAGAGGACAAAGCCAAGGATCACGATCCTATTCTACTGCCGCCGCACGGGCCAGAGATGCGCTCGTGGCCCGTAGGGCACTCGTGTGATCGTTGTTTTCCCCTGTCTGGAACACTTGTAAAACCACAAGCAATTACTGTCAGCTCTGTGCACACATGGGCGTATTTACCAATGTGTTGTGAATTCCCATTTAGAGACAAGACAGATATGAAATGGAAGATAAATGAAGTTGGATGTGGGTAGTGTCTTTCTCTGTTGGAGCAGTTGGCCATAAAGCGAAGGCATTCTCTCTTGTTTCATAACGAGGAGCTCAATGAGGAAACAAGTTAAAATGTGTGTGAACTGCGGAGATATTAAACCAATGGTTCTCAACCTGTTTGACTCCAAGACCCCTCATTGTCCAAGACAATAACCAAAGGCCAGAGTCTAGACTGTGATTATTGGTACTTCTGGTGTAATGACAAAGCTGCTGGTTGTCAAACTTTATTTAGGCTACACAAACATAAGTATAATATTAGGAGTGGCAATATTTAAATAATGAAATAATATCATTATAAATAATTAATTAACTTCCAAAATTAATGAATAATGATTTGTGATTATACAAAGTTTTTATTTTAAATAGTTTTCACTCACAATTAGCAATTTATGTTCACTATAGAAATTTTCCTGACTTGGTCTAGAGATCACACTTTTAAAATTCCATATCTAGGTTTTACAAGACAACAAGAAGCCTGGTTCTTAAATCATAATGATGGTTTTGAGAGAATACATTTAAAAAAAAATGAAAAATGTCAGTTTACGTCTAGATTTTTTGAGCTGTTTTAGCTTATTTACAAGCTGGTTTTGATTTCTTTAATGATTTTAAGCCATCTTGTGGCCCCCTTGAGGCCTCCTGGTTCAGAACTACTGCTTTAAACAAATTCTCACCTTACATTTGGGTTTATGGAAGAGTAAGCCTGATTTTTTTCAATATATCCACTGTTCCTTCGGAGCGTATAGATTTTTATGTGAATTTAGGAGGTTGGCTCAGCACTGTTACTGTAATGAGCTGAATCCATAGTAGATTTCTGCCAAAAATTCAGGGCTCAAAATTTAAGATGGCCCGCTAGGCCAGGACCAGTGTGAAAGAGTTTCGGACTGATTGACAGAGCTTGTCCTATTGAGCAGAACTTACAGTGATTCTGTGCATGAAATTTAATGCCTGGTAAACATAGTCGCAATGAACTGCAAGTAGCGTCAGATCTTTTCTTCCATATTTTGACGTGCATTTGAGTGTAAATGAATAATGAAAAAGAAAACAAAATGTAGGGTGAGGTTTTTGTTCATTCCACAAAAAGATCAATAACATGCATTTAGAAAATAGACATAGGCCCGGTTTCACAGACGGGGCTTAGCTTAAGCCAGGACTAGGCCTTAGTTAAATTAAGATATTTAAGCAGTTTTTATAAAAATGAAGAAATGAAGAAACCGCTACATGTGTGCATCTTGAGACAGAACAATGGAACTGACATATTTTAAGATATTTTCAGTTGAGACAGCTCAATCATGCATTGATCATGCCTGAGACTAGCCTTAAGCCATATCTGTGAAACCGAGGGCTAAAAATTCACTTCATGCCGACTTAAAACAGTTGGTTTTCTGAGATGTTTGGAATGTTCTCAAAACTGACTTGTGATAGAGTTAGTCATTATTTTTCAAGAAAGGTGTTTATGAATTTTATTACTGTATAATTTTTAGCTACAAATATTTATGTAAAGAAAGCATTTGGATTAAAATTGTATATTAATAGAATATTTTAAATTATGATTTAAACACATAATAAAAATGTCTCACTTCAATTAATTTCAATTATTTAATTTCATAATAAAAAAAATTGGTTTGAGCCAGTGAAATTGTTGACAGGGCATCTGAAGAAATCTGAACTGCTGGCAAGGAAAGAAAATCCTCACTGTTGAGCCAATTTGATAAATATTCGATAAATGGGACAGTCATGTTATATTTTAGCAATACTTGTTTTCTAAATCTTTGTTTTTTTCAACACAAGTCACATGTATGAGCTGTGATTGGCTGGAAATGATGTAACACTGCAACAAAACACACAGAGGCCCACACATCTTGCCCCACACACATTAAATCAAACAAGCAGTAATTGTGTATCTCTGGAGTGCTGTTTCCTGCAGGTCCAGGCCCTTTCTTCCGGTCTAATTCAATTTGTGACCTCCTGATTCTCTCTGCTGTACTTGATGTTAAAGGAGGGGACCGTCTCTCTCTGTGTGCTTACGTGTCTCATCCAGTGCTGGAGCCGGAGTCTTCTGCTGCACTCGCTCTAGGAGAGGTGATTTAGTCTCAGAGAGTCACTCTCTGATACACACGTACCAAAAGAATCTTTCTTTCCCCATCTATCCTTTACTGTCCGTTTCACTCCCTCTGTCGCAGATCTGTATGTTGGATTGGCTCTGTATTTCCATTACAGGCTGTGTCCACACAGGCCCAGACAGACTCCCTGAGCTCCCTCAGGACTGCCTCTAGAACATGGCAGTTAAGACAAGCCTTTCTTCCTTCTGTCTTCCCGAGTCTCTCTTCTTCTCCTGAGTGGAGGATGGCCACATGCTCTGTCAGAGATCTGTTTTACCGAACTAATCCTTCCTGCAGGCTACATTCTGTTAGAGGACATGTACAAAACCTCTGAAATCTAGAAATCTGCACTCTTAAAGGCCATACAATTAGTTCAGGTTGTGAATTACAACGTTAACATTATTAATAAGCAGGGCAATCTTGTAAGGGAAACATCGCTGTAGAGCTGTAGATATTATCACTTGTTTGAATGACGCAGAACATGAAAGCAGATACAGCTGTAATGTGCAGAGATATTTGAGAATAAAAATTCGAAAACCTGTCGAGAATACTATAATTCATGTTAAAATCAAACGAAAGAATAACTACACTACTGTTCAAAAGTTTGAGGTTGATAAGATATTTTTGATGTTGTTTAAAGGGGTCATCAGATGCCCATTTTGTCACAAGCTGATATGATTCTTTAGTGTCTTAATTAAAAGCCTATAACATACTTTGGTTAAAATTTCTCAATGGTAGTTTAAAAAACACCTTTTTGACCCTGTCAAAATCAGCTCTGTTTTCAGCAAGCCATTTTTTGGTCCATGTTGCTTTAAATGCTAACGACGCTGCTGACCCCGCCCCTCTCTTCCGTGAGGTGACGAGCAGTACTGTTTACCATAGACATACAAATCTATGCTGCTTACTGTAGCCATGAAACTGGCTAAGTAGCCCATTATTATGAAAGGGATTTGCAAAGATTCATAAAGAACCCTTATACTCACTGCTTCTGTAGATGAAGTTGGATCACGAATGATTCGCACGAACATAGACACATTTAGGCAGATTGGGATCAGCGCATTCCCTTCAAAGCGAAAGTAACGTTAATCCTCTGCGTCTTCAGCGGCTCAGATGTCAGGAGTAAATGACGACTGCTATATTCATTATTACATCCAACAACAAAACACCTCAATTGCTTAATCTGAGCCCTTTAAAGGGGTCATATGACGTTGCTAAAAAGAACATTATTTTGTGTATTTGGTGTAATGCAATGTGTTTATGCGGTTTAAGGTTAAAAAAAACACATTACTATCCACATACTGTACATTATCATTGCTCCTCTATGCCCCGCCTTTCCGAAACGCTCACAAAGCTCTGAAAAGCTCTTTTCCTGAAAAGCTTACAAAGCTCATCGTTCGGAGAAGCGAGGCGTGCTCTGATTGACCAACTATCCAGTGCATTGTAATTGGCCGAATACCTCAAGTGTGAGACGGAAATGTTATGCCCCTTACCATATTGTGATGGTGTATCCCGGCGCGACAACACAAAAACCTATTATAAACGAGGCATTTGTTGTATCCAATGGGGACATAATTACTGATTATAATGACTTATACTGTCTTTTTAAACATTACCATGTCTGCATTTGTGATCGGAGAAACGACAAACAACAAGCGCTCTACACTGCTCAAAACTCGTGTTTGAATAGTCAGTGGCAAATTCTTTAAATATGAAAACATACTTACAGGCTATGAGTCAGAAGCGTCAGACTGTCCTTGCGACGTTGGAATTGCCCCACTTTATAGAAACAGTTTTTGAGCATAGCTGGCAGGCTACTCCCAGGTTCAGGAAATAGTTATCTGTAAAATGTGCTGCACACACTCGAATATTTGGGTTGAACTGTTCTGGAACAGTGTTGTAAATACAACTTAACCACTGATTTCTAATTGTGTCCTCTTTTGGAGGCCCAAACAAAGTAGTTTTGCTTTTACAACGAAAAACAGTGTCTCCAGGACATGGCGCCGACAGCAGCAACAATATTACAGCGAGAATAAAAGTTATGCCTTCTTTCTTTGCGTATACGTTTGGGCGGTGTTTTGCAAATCTCCCCACACCGTGACGTGGACATGTGGGGGCATGTTTGATTGAGCTGTTTTTGGGGGGCGTGGTCGAGTCTTAACTTGTATAAATAATATCTCTTTGGTTTTGAGACATTAGTCTTTGCAACTTCAGGGATCTTATCTATGTACAAACAACTTGTAACACTCCAAAGAGAAAGGAAAACTTGAAATCACATCATATGACCCCTTTAAAGAAGTCTCATGTTCGCAAAGACAGTATTTATTTGGCCAAAATACAGTAAGAAGAATATTGTGAAATATTATTACAATGTAAAATAACTATATAATTTAACATTTTAATAATTACTGAATTGTTGTTGTGTTTTGATTTGTTTTGTATCGTACATCTTGAACCAGAGCTCCAAGTATTAAAAAAATACTTATCATAATTTGCAGATGTTTTATCCTATGAGACAATATGAAGTAAGCATAAGTTGAATGCCATTGGCATCAGTTATTAAAAATAAACCTACATCCATTTTGTTATCAACCCAGTCCAGTTGGGCAGCATAAACCAAGGCGTCAAGGTTTGGCTTGTTAGCATGGTCCTGTTAGCCCACTGACAGCCATTCAAAATTAGCCATGTACTCTGACAAATTTAATCATTTATAGTAGATCATTTTTACCAGTTCCCAATTGGAATGCTTTTAATAGCATGAAATGCAAGAACCCAATAATTTTGATCCACCTTTAAAAGATGTGACAGAGGTGTCAACTTTATTGGCTAAAGTGTCTTTCTAGCATTTGGGGAGTCTTCTAATTGTCTCTGATGAATCTATAATCGCAGGCACAAGACTGCAGGATGGTCCACAGGGACTGAGGTGGCTGTTTAGCTGGAGGTGCTGTGCTGTAGGTAATTAAGAGCAGTGTGTGCTGGTTATTATGAATTAGAATAAAACAGAGCAACTCATTAAGGCTCACTCCTGGGAGAACTATGAGCAAAAGGAACAGTATTTATTTATATGACCCTGAGAGGAAGACTTCTGTTGAAACTGACTAACAGATGTCACCGCAGTCCTGTATTGACCTGAGTCAACCAGAGAACACACTTGAGATCAGAGCCACTGATGAGGTCATTGCGCTTTCTCTCCCTCTCCATCGTTTCCTGTTGCATCTCTGAAGCTGATGTCTAATTTAATTATAGCATTGTTGGTTTTTGGTTGTGCAAACAGCAGAACGGAAGGGAAACTCGATGTCATATGAAATGGCAGTGTTTGTCCCACTCGAGAAATCACATGAGAAGACATGATGTCTCTCGTGTTTTCCCTGAGTGTGTGGGGGATTACGGCTTCCAGGAAGAGCTGTGCTGATTTTATGAGAAGCTTATTGATGAAGTCTCTCATTTCTTCCCTTCTATGTGATATGACTTCTTATGATCGCTAAGCTTTGCATCCTATCCATTTGATGTACACAGCAATTTCTTGCAACCAAACAATGTTTGTGTCATGCTTCATGAGTTGAAATTTTAGGTAACAAGTAATGAAATATAAAATAATTGTGATAAATATAAATTGATCAAATAAATAATTGATAGTTCATACTAATATAGACACTTTTTTTTTCATTGGGGAAAAATATAAAAACAGCTTGTTTTAAAACTTCTTGACAGCAGACAGATGCCAGAAGTTTATTTTTTGACAACCAACTGGTGAGGCTGAGTTGCAGCAGGTGTGATTCTTGCAGTTCAATGATGTGGAAAGTTGAATTTTCAATTAAAGTTGAACCACTGAATAAACAAATATGTTAAGCAAAAAATAATGGTATTATTTGTCAAATAATAAATATTATTTAAAAAAATAAAAATAAAACTTTTTGGAACTGATCTACAGAAGGTGAATATGTTATTAGTAAATTTTAATGACAAAATTGTCTGAAATATTTTTCAATTCAAATTATTTTCAAATTAATAACTATATATACACAACCATGCTAAATGGAGGTTTTTGGTTAGTGCATTTCTCTCTCTCTCTCTCACTATCTATCTATCTATCTATATATATATATATATATATATATATATATATATATATATTAGTGCTGTCAAACGCTTAATCTCTAAAATAAAAGTTTTTGTTTACATAGTATATGTGTGTGTACTGTGTATATTTTTTATGTATATATAAATATATACACCCATGCATGTATATGTTTAAGAAAAAATTTACGTTTATGTATTAAATATATTTATATATAATATAAATATATGCATGTAAATACATATAAATATTTTCAATATATATATATTGTATGTGTGTGTGTATTTATATATACATAATGAATATACAGAGTACACCCACATATATTATGTAAATAGGTTTTTTTTTTATTTTATTTTGGATGCAATTAATCGCGATTAATTGTTTGACACACACACACACACACACACACACACACACACACATATATATATATATATATATATATATATATATATATATATATATATATATATATATATAAATAAATACAAATTTATATTCTTGACTAATACTTGACTGCAGATGACTTTCAGAGCATAAAGCCTCACCTACTTATGAGTATCATCAAATCTAGAGGTGCAATTGTGTGATATTGTGTTTCCTAATCCTAAACCCTTTCAAGATTTCATTAATCATGGCAGTGCTGAATGTCTAAGAACTGCTGAAACAAATACTAACCCCTAACCGTAACCTTAGTATGCCACGGCTAGCACATGTTGATAAATAAAATTACTGTTTTTCATATTAAATCTGAACTGATTCCCTGAAGTCTGATCTTTTCTTGACAGGTGACTAACAAACAAACAAACAAACAGTAAATAACAAACAAACAGTTAATTCTGCCGAAATACATAATGAAACAGTTTTAATGCTATAATTAATTGTTTATGTTGCTAAGGCTGTTGCTACACCCACAGAACACAGAACCATTGGGTGAAGCGGTCATAGCCCTGCTGTATCGTGAATAAAACACAGCTGCTGACTAATCAGAATCGAGGAATGGAACTAACCGTTTAATAAAATCCAATATTTTGTGTGCTATGTATTTTTATGTTTATTAGATTGTCGCAACATTAGCTTAGCAACATGCTAACACCAAACTCTGTTGAAATCAGTTGTGAGTCAAGCCGTTGTGAATATTTTCATGGAGTGCAGCTCTTATAAACCAATATTTTGTGTCTTATGTATTTTTATGTTTGGCTTAGCAACACATTAAGACAAAACTCTGTTGAAATCAATTCTGAGTCAAGTATTTTCAAAGAGTAAAGCTCATATAAACCAATGTTTTCACATTTTCATAGCGCTTCCAGAGTGTTCTAAATCAATCGCTTATGACATTCCATTTCAGTTAGGATGCTTATAAGGCAGCTGCTTATGTCGGCTGTTCACTAGGTTTTGGAACAGAGCCACTTTTCACACAGTCATGCCTTTATGCGTCCCCCCACACAACATTGTGTGGATTGAATGCGAGCGCTGACTTCTGATGTACAGCAAATACTGCTGCCATTTTTGCATGCAATTACCCATAATGCAGGTTGCTGACTGGATCGTAAGCCCACAGCTGCTGCTTTATACCGTTGTGTTCACATGTAGCATTTACATACATTCGCCTTTCTGCTTACATAAAATGGCCTCATTACTGTCTGTCTTCAGTGCCGGTTCTGTTCTGCTGTTGCCTCCTGTTGACATTACGAGTAATCATGTCATTTCCTGTTGACTCCTCCTCGCACGTGTCATTGGGTGCCAGTTTTTTCTCTGCAGCCCTCTCCCATCAGAGGCTGGAGACGGTGCTTTATCTTCCCACCATACTCTGCTCATTTGCGGCTGAATTCTGCCGCTGGGCCGGCGTGTCAAACGGATTATGGAGCAGAATGAGATTAAGGAAAACAGCGTGAGAGTGTGACCAGCCATTATGACTGTTTCAATGCTAAATGCCTCCTTCTCCGAAGCTAGTGCAGTGAGCTGGAGCGCACAGTTCCTGCCTTTATTGATGTGTATGCTGACGATCTGTAACGTGCACTGAATTTCTCACAGCCAAAAATGTCTCTTTCATTCAATCGCCGTTGTTCTCCCTTTCCAATCGTAATCTGCGGTTTGTTTGCATGGGTGCCTGAGTGTCGGATTATCTTCAATTATTTCTTCTTTGTGTAGAATATCATTTTGTTTTTAAAATGAATATCCACTCAAAAGAAATTCTGTCATGTCCTTCCAAACCTGTATGTAGCGGTTTTGTTTGTATGTGTATTCGAGTGAATGTGTTTGTTTCAGCTGTTTTTGGCATGTGTGTGTGTGTGTGTGTGTGTGTGTGCATGTGTGTGTGTGCATGTGTGCTCTTACTGTGCAAATCTATGATCTCAATACCTAAACAATGGCCATGAGGGAGCAGGATCTCAATGGATCTGCAGTATGTACAGACTGCTGCAAATAGCTGCTGTTGTGCTGTCATTAAAGACACTATCAGCCGTGAGGTGCAGACAGGAATCAGGAGATGATTTATGGAATACTATTCTTAATGTAAACACAGCCATTATTATCCCAAATATGCCCACAGATCACTATCACTCACTACGTTTACATGGACATCAATACTCCGATTTTAATACGAATACTCTGATTAAGAGTCTACCATGTAAACAGAGATTTTTGATTACCTTAATCCGGCTAAAGTCATAATCGAAGTAAACAGAAATCGAATTAACCCTGATAGCACACGTACATCTAGGAGACGTCTATTTGACATCTGCATTTACATCTGCAAGACGTATTTTTTAGAGTGTTTGCTCATCTGCAATACGTCTATAGGACGTCTCCTTTTAGATGTCAAATAGACGTCTATTAGATGTCTTTAAGATGTTTATGATTTAGAGTGTATGTAAAACTGACATCTGAAAGACGTCTGTCAGACGTTTGTAGACAGCAGATGCTTTCCAGATCAACAGATCTTTAACAGACATCTTGCAGACGTACGTGTGCTATCTGGGAAGACATGTGGAGTATTCCTATTTCAGTCGCATTATCGAGGTGCAGTACAGACATGTAAACACCTTAATCAAACTATTACCGTCGTGTAGGACTTTTCGCCGCATTTTGCGACAGGATACACACACAGCAGTGGTCAACCGTTTGATGGCAAATAAAAGAGCTTCAACACTGCCGTTGTCTGTTTGCACGTACAAATAATTAACTGCACTTGAAGCTTTCATAAAATTAAAAATGAGACACCCAAAACTATATATAGCATCATCACAAAGACGAACTATATGTTTATACGTGAAATTCTGGAGGGGATGTCGGATGGCGTCGTGTGGTGACGTAATGACGCATGCCATTAATCGATCTATGTACTCTAACATGTAAAACGGGAACATGAAAGGATTATTCTAAAAGCAACCCATATAAACACCTTAATCATAATATTTTCTTATTCAAAATAAGGTAAATAATTAGATTACTGATGTCCATGTAAACGTAGTCACTGTCAGAGAAAATAGAGTCAGCCACAAAAAAGGCCGAAGGGAACAAAGGAAGAAATGGAAAAGCTCATTGATAGCAGATACCCAGCTAACGGGGGAACGTTCTCACAACGTTTTTTAAAAGTTACATAAATGTCAGGACAAAACATTCTTAAAGTAATGTGCATGGAACATTCTTATAACAATAATACATTTATAAGAACATTCCATAAATATTACTTAAATAATGTTTTGTTTAATGTTTTCATAACCTTGAGGCAACGTTCTGAGATCAACATTCTCAGACTGTTCTCATGATGGAATTTTTACTTGACGAATGTTCTAAGAAATGTTTGTAACCTTTAAATAACCTGGAAAATTGGACATTTTGACATTCTTAGAATATTAAAAATAAATGTTCATTAACATTATATTTTGGGTGAAAAAAGTTAGTAAAGCACCGTAAGAAACGTTTTTGTAACCTTTAAATAACGTTATAACCATGACAAGAGAACTGCAAATTTCAGCATTTTAATAACATTTCAAAACAATATTCCTACAACAATTTTCTAACCTAAATTGGTAACCTGTAGCTGCTAATGAGATGTTAAAGTCTGCATGGAATTGAAATTTACCCCATTTACTTTATCACAAGTTATTAGTCTTGAGGTGAACTGTTAATCTCTGTAAGTTTTATTTATTTATTTGTCTGTAAATGTCTTCGTAATCTTTTAGTCAAAATCTTTTATCAGAATATCCTTAAACTGTCAGTCTGCTGCAAGCTAGATATGGCGAGGAGATTCACTAAAATCAAACCACTCTTTTTTTTTTTTAAATTAAGTATCGATTCACTCAGAAATATGTCACAATAGTGAAGTGACATTTGTTACAACTTCCAATTCATGAAAACTTTAAAGGTGCTTTAAGGTACTCCATTTTGCTGCACAGCCTATAAATCATTTGTCTAAGTGTTATGCCCGTGATGTTTTGTGAGTGACAAATGTTTTGAGGGTTTTTAAAGTGTGAAATGGAGTGATATTTCCCTGTCTGCTGTCTTTCACGTCACATTTCTGAAGTTGCTAGTGAAGTGCCCATGAGCAAAGACAGCAACATGCAGTATACTGTATAATAGTAAATGTGCTGTTGGTACAGTGATAGTGGTACTTTTATATACTTTACAATGGAATGCTTACTATATTCACGCACAATTTTATTTTAATTTGCAGTAGGAATATGGAAATATATGAAGATTTTTTTCATACTTAAGTTGCAAAAATGGCATTAGAGATTTATTTCTGTGAATCAGTTTAGTATGCCCATTTCATGGACTTATTTCAAAACTGATTTAACAATTAATTTCATCACTAATAAGCAGCACTGAAGGATGTGGAGCAATGAAATTACATAAAAAGCCCCAGCCCTACTTCAAAATACACCATGGTATTAGCCTACCATGTCCAAGAAAACAAGGTGAAACTATAGCACCTTTGGTACATATTTCTTGTTAGTATATCCTTTCTAGCAGAGATGTCATTGTGCACAATTGGTCATTACAGTACTCCATCCATCGATGCAGGACACGTCCTGTCACCCCTGCCCAGCTGCCCATGAAGAGCATGCAGGCGGACCGTGTGTCCCAGCATACACATGCTGTAAAGTGGTCAACAGTGTGTTTGAATGCTGGTCTCTCTCACCCTCATGTCCCAGAGGGAACGCAACACGGTGCTAATGGAAGAGAGCTGTCTCAACAAGCCCCCTAGCCTTGTGTTTCTCCATTCCTACCTCTTTTCCTTCCCTCTCACTTTACAGTAGGGTATGAGAGAGTGTGAAGCATTCAGTGATGATAATTGGCTCAGATTCCCAGCTGGTTTTAGTGGCATTAAATATGAATAGCAAGCTCATGTAGACTTGTTTAGACGAGAGGAGTTACGAGCAGAGAAGCGTTTTTTCATGAAGTATCATCAGTGTGAATAAGAGCAGGCTAATGAAAGTTTAAATCAGTGATCACTGGAGTGCTGTTACACACACATGTGGCTGATTGTAATCAGCCCACATCAACCAGGTGACAGAAAAAAAATCCTTGTCATGTTGTGTGCATGTGGGCCAAAAAGTTGCACTTAAACACACTGCAAAGACTATAGCAATTGGCCAACTAGCACATACATTCTGCACCTGTGTGAGAGGAAATAACTCTCCTCACTGTAAAAAAAAAAAAAAAAGCTGACCTAACTCAAAAAAATAAGGCAACCTATCGCACTCAACTTGTTAAGTTAACTCAACTAGCAACCGACAACTTAAAAAAAGACTTTAGTTAATCTAATGAATAGAAGTCAGTCTACTGAGTGTTAAAAGATATGTCAGTGCAACTAAATATTTTTAGCATTTAGCAATGCTAATCTTTTTTAAGAATCCTCCTTCTTTTAAATTTATTTTTATTTTCAAAGCCTTCTACAAAATATGGGTAGGATTTGCCTCTTAAAACTAAAGGCAAACATTTACGCTGTTAAAGAAGTTGCAATGAGATGCACATATACAGTACCTCAGCACACAATTCTCAACCATGGTGAGGATCAACAAATTTTAAATCAGTAAAAATATGAACTCTGATCCACATGACAGCTAACTGACTGTAACAACAGCAGCAGCAGCATAAATTAAGCCAGTAAAATGTACAAAAATGCTAATAATATTTTAATAATAATTAACATAAAATGTATTCAAGCTGCAATGCATGCTGGGAACTTGTGCAGTATTGTTCAATGTAAAATTGCTTGTTCAGATGAATCAAACAAAAAAATTAACTGACTTCTAAAAATTCCTTGTTCAGGCTACTTTACATCGGTTAGTAGAACTTTTCAAAAGTTATTTTGTTGTTTTTTACAGTGTACCAGTAGATGGCAGTATTCTGTGTTCGTTATTCAAAAAGGGAAAACAAAAAAGCTAGGACTGCGAATATACAAACTGCAAACAATGCAAAAAAATGAAAATCAATTAGTTGTTTGCTCGCTTTTTTCCCTTATGTGTTTCATCCCGTGAAGTAGTTGAAGTAGAAAAGAAGTAACTGCCAATCGGAGTGATCTTTCTCATCAACAGCCTCCGCCACCAATTCAACATGTTCAATCGGATGAAAAAGCCACTGACAGAGTTCAAACCGGTACCAAACACTAAGCCGACAGGTGCCTAATGATGGCTCAGCATTGGTCTACAGCAGACCGTTAGCTTGTTGTGTGACGGTTTTACAGTTAAAGTGCCCCTATTATGGATTTTTGAAAATTACCTTTCATGCAGTGTGTGACAGCTCTAAGTGAATGAAAACATCCTGCAAAGTTTTAAATCTGAAAGTGCACCATGCATAAAGTTATTGTCTCTCAAAAGAAAAAGTCTACTCTGAATCATTAAAACGTGTCATTTTTAAAACGAATCCCAAGCCGTTTCATGCTGATGTCAACATGAAACATTAGCATTTTGCCCGCCCATTTATTGGTATTTTCCAGTTGGTCTAAATGAAAATGCCACTAGGTGCTGCTTTTGGAGGTAAAATAGCTGTTTCCACGGTAACGTTGTACACAAAGCAGCACTGCTCTCACAAACGCTGCTTTATTAGGCATTACAGGAGATGAAATGAAAATGAGACCAATTGGACCAATCACCGCAGATTAGCGTCACGCAAAGGAGGGGTTTGGAAAAATTAATCATTGAGCAAATCGCTTGGGAGTCGTTGAGCAAGTAAGGTAAAAATAAATGCATATTATAAGACAATGAAAGTGTTTTTATTTATTTATTTATTTATTTATTTTTACCTTGCATGCATGTCAACCTGTTATTGGGGACTCCCAAAACCAAAATATGAACCTTTCATTACTCATAATAGGGGCACTTTAAAAGATCCTGTGTAGTTAGATCCTGCATGATTTGTACATGAGAAGCACAATTTATGTTACCACTGTTTTTAGACTCTATTCCTGATTTGAAATTTGTTGAAACAATTTTACAAACATTAACCTATTTAAATAGCTGGGAGCTAAATTAACTGACTTGCCTTAAAGGGTACTTTGCCATGGTATATGATTTTTGAATAGTAGCAAAATGTGCTAAAATAGCGCTGCACCATTTGAATTATTTTTTTTTTCATAAAAAGTACATAGCATTACTAAACCCAGCACTATTTGCCTGTTGCAGTTAATGTTGGATTAGTATGGCCAGCAAAATCCAGCGGATTTCAGAGTGCTTGTGTACATTTGCTGTTGTTCATGGCAGTAATGATTCATCCAATGAATGGATTGAGTGTTATAATCTAGTCTAGTTTGATCACAGTGATGGACTGCAGCTGTAGAGTGCCATTAAAGTATGCAAGATTGTAGTAAGCTGCTGTGTCTTCCACAATATAACACTCAGAACCTGCCAGCCAGATAGGGAACTGTGGATATTTTGCAACAGCATTCGTGCTGTTACCACATTTGCATAATTCCCTTAGTAAATCAGGCTCTAAAGTAATACAGACAGCACATAAAAATAAACGACACAACAGTGAGAGCAAATCATTCTTAGTGAATCTTCCCAGAGAGAGACCAGCACCTTTCAGACTGGATCCATCTGTTGTATGAGGACTGTGTCTGCTCAAACTAGGGCGAAACACTGCGAGAGCTCAGCTAACATATTTCAGCCTTTTTGAAGAGCGCCACTCCAAACCACGACCTGTTTGCATGCAGCGTCTCTGTAATCCTGCCCGTTTCTCTGTGTGTGAGGTTATGAAAAGCCTTCCTGTTTGTTCTTTCAGTACAGGTTGAGTAACATGATGCACAGAGGCTGTTATGGAAATCCATCTATGCTTGTACATGTGGAGAGTTGCTTGTTTATTTGTGGAGTCCAAGAAAAATGTGTCTCTGGTACAGTATGAATGCATATGTGTGTCTGAATACAGAGCAAATGCATATATTACATGACTGCAGTGGCTTTGTTATCTTAGTCTGATACGGTAAGTTGGCATGCCAAAAGTTCCAAAATGCGCCAAAAATACCATGGTGCTATTATATTTTTGGACAAGTAGTATGTAAGGATGACCAAAATATTGCATCACATTATGATGCATATGTCACTTTGTTGTTGTTGTTGTTGTTTGTTTTTCCCCCACCTTGTTCAGGAAATGAAATGAAGAAAAAAAAAAACAGTTTATTTAATATATTAAATTAGATTTAATGTACACTATTCTTTGAATTTTGCTTCAAAATATTATTATTGTTTTTTTGTTTATTTTTTTAAAGAAATTAATACTTTTATTCAGCAAGGATGGATATTATTCAAAAGTGACAGTAAAGATATTTATAATGTTACAAGATATTTATATTTCCAACAAATGCTGTTATTTTGAACTTTCTATTCATCAAGGAATCCTGGAAGAAAATGTGTTTCCAAAAAAAAAAAAAAAAAAAAAAAAAATCATCATCATTAATTACAGTATATTAAGACATTTTTTTCTTGAGCACCAAAACAGCATATTAGAATTAGTTATTTTAAATTGTGATAACATTTGATTCAACTGTTTTTGCTTCATTTTTGATTAAATAAATGCAGTCTTGGTAAACAGGATACTTATTTAAAAACTTTAATCTTTCTGAACCAGAGCTTTTTAACGGTAGTGTATAAAATAATTTGTATAATAAATAATCATACAATTACAAATAAAAGTTAATTTATCAGTTTATTATTATTATTATTATTATTATTATTATTATTTAATGCAAACCAAAATATCAGATAACCTAAATATAAATAACCAAATAATTTATAGCAAATTAATGATAAATCTAACATCAGTGCAAAAAAACTTGAATTATTCAAAGGAAAAAATCTAAATATCCTAAAAACTGTTATAAAAAGGTAAAATTCTGATTGGATGAGCTAGATTTCTGATTTCCATAGCCGATTCGTTATGTCCAAATCTTATTTGAATTCTATATTAATTCACTTGGTTGTGACATTGTTCACCATTCATAACAAACACCCCTTAAAAACAAGTTCTTCCTTTACTGAAAAAAAAACAAACAAGAAGTTAAATTTACTTAATTTTTATTTTGCAAGTTTTTGCACAAATATTTTTTAAGTAAAATTAAAATACGGAATTAAGTCAAATCTACTAAGTTATGTAAAAAATAGTAAAGGAATAAGTAACTTTAACATGGCCAGGTAGAGTTTGAGTAATTTCTACTTAATTATTTTAAGTTTACCCTGCAATACTCAAGTACATTTCACTCAGTCACGGTTTGTAAACTTTACTCAAACAACATAACACTGAAAAAAATGCCTATAAAGCATGTGGTTAAGTTACAATCACGTATGTAAGCAAGTAGACAGCTCACTATTCTTTTTAAGGTGATATGTTGACTCAGTACAGTTATTAACTGAATGAACACAGAGACCTGAATACTTGGCACATGACACACAATGACGGTGACATTGACAATCAGTGAATAGAGTAGTGTTGAGTATGAATGGATCATTTTGAGAAAATATGAACTCCAGATGTCACAAAACAGCAAGTTACTTAACCTAACAACAAAAAGAACCATAAAATAGAGTAAATACATCTCGAAAACAGCAAAAAAAACAAAAAAAAAACCTTATTAATTATTCATGCCCAAAGTGCATGATCGGAACAACTGGATCAAGACGTTGATATTTACTTAAACAATCTTTGTAAAAAATAACAAACAATTCCAAGTAAAATATACTTATAAGTTCAAACTTTAAATTCTACAAGGTTAAATTGAGTACTAATATTGATTTTTTTTTTTTTTTTTTTTTTTTTTTTTTTTTTTCTGTAGTATTTACTTCACCACAAAATAATTTTTATCAGTGTTGCTTTGACTGGTTTTGAACACGCCCTGCTCTGAACTTTCTGCATTTTACTTTCTTCATTGATCTCTCTTGTAAATAATATAAAGCAGTCCTCCCACTGAAAAAGTAGCCACAATATATTCACTGTGGTAAAAGCGGTATAGCAAAATCTTCATAGGAGACACATTGGTGTTAACTATGTTAAAAACAAAATACACTTTTACAATGGATTTAAAGTTGTTTTAGATGTTGGAACCAGAAAGTGATCCAAACGCCACCTAGTCCATAACGCACAACATTGCAGACATAAAATGCACAAAATAATCTTCTTTTCAGTGTGCTTTAGATAGCCCTGTTTTGCCTTTGTACCGCAGCCCCAAATTAATCCAGCAGAACAGACTAAACAGCCAATGAGGCACTTGAAACGCTGCAGTCTGCTTTAGAAATAGAGCTTTGGATGGTTCTGGCAGGCAGCTCGTGTCAATGAAGTGAGGTGGTCGGGCTCAGAGCTGGTAGTAATGCAAGCGGACGCCCACATCCCTGGTGGAGGAGAGAGAGAGAGAGAGAGCTGCTGCTGCTTCTGCTGGAGGCTTTCACTGCGCCACATTCTCACAGAAGAAGTCCTGCCAAACACATGACCTCTCCACTCTGCTTGAGACTGCATATGTGTGTGTTTGCATGTCAAAGAGACACCGAGAGCATAATGTAAAGAAAAAGTGAGTCACAGAGCCGAGAGAGAGAGAGAGAGAAAGGGAATATATCGCCAGTGCTTTGCAGACAGGGATGTATTTCACAGAGGAATGGAGGGAAAAATCATTAGAGGGCAAACCCACTCCACCTGCCCCATGACGCTTCCTCAATCCATCACTTCAGGCCACAAGTGGCCCTCCATCACCTCTATCTCTCCATCTCTATCTGCTCATCTCTCTTTGCCACAAATCTGCACCCTCCATCCTATCAGGGATTCTTCCCTTACTTGGTTTCATTTGCTCTTCCATAATGTCATTACGGCCCACCTCAATTCAATTCGACACAATTCAAATGGAAAGCTTTTAAAAAAATGCTGAAATTGGCACTGATAGCCATGCGTTTTGCCATAAGTAAACAATGCTCGTCCCTTAGGCATGAAATCACAGCTTGTGTTGTGCAAATGCATTTGTTGTTCTTGTAAAACGCTGTCGTCTTGTCGTCTGCGCGTTTGGTTGTTCTGCTTCAGTCGAACTCGGTTGACTCATGCATTATTGACCCGCAATTGAAATTTGATGAGCGCAAACTCCCCGTCGACCTCACGCATTTGGTGCTGCAGCTGATGCACAGACAGATCAATGTACAGGAGATTGTGCTACAAGTCAATGTGTTGTTTGTGAGGTAATTCGAGCATATGTGTGGGCAGATTTATTTATTTTATGGCTTTTGCAGTTGCTTCTTGTCAAGAAGCATTTTTGCTAGTTGTCACAAGGGCTGTATCTTAGTTACTACATATTTTGGAGTCAGAAACCCAATTAGACAAATGATTGTTTAGTCTAGTAGTTTTGTATCCTCCAAACTAAATTTAAGCATTTTTTTTTACAAGTGAATATAATAAAATTTAAAGGAAGGCATCAGCTACAGTGTTCAAATGTGTGCGATTAGTAAGTAGAAAGTTTTTTTTTTTTTTTTTTTAAGAATAAGTCTCTTATGCTCACAAGTTCTACATTTGATTGATCAAAAAAAAAGGCCTTGACTAAGAATTATTCTTGTCGACTAGTAGTCATTCATTTTAAGCATTAGTTGACTAATCACACGTTTATTAATAAACCATCTAAATCATTATAATGAACCTTTAATTGCCTACATAACCTAATAAGCGCTCAAGCACACACATAAAGTTTGCCACAGCACACCGGCAGAATTGATGATTATTAATATGTCAGGGAAAAACAGTAAGGAGACTGCATTAACATTTTAATAATTTGATAAACTAGTGTTTTCTTTGTTTTCGGTTTAAGAGATGAAATTGGGCGACACTGACTCGTCATCTCCGCAGTAGTGATGCACCTGTAGGTTTCATACGGATTACATGATCTGAGAATATTTGTTTTCCATTTGAATTGGTTAATTTGAAAGTAGACATTTCACTCTCTATAGATATATTTTTGATGTCTGATCATCCTGTTTGCTTTCATTATTTTAAAAAAGTGCAATGTTTTGTTGTTATTGTGAGTGCACACAAATAAACGTATAGTCTTTACAGATTCAGAAGATGTATTATTTTGATCTGTATGACCTAAAATGAGGGAGTATTTTAAGAACAAGTGAGCGCACCGGCGCCTCCATCTGTCCTGCAGTGAGCGCTGCTGTTCAGCTTACACACTCCACTCAGACACTTGAGTAGCGCACATTTCTCTAGGATAACATTAGATTGAGCAGCCATGTAAAGTTGCTACTACTTACATATTTCAGATGATAAGCCATATTTGAGGTCGATGAATGATAGGTGAGTGTTTGGATGTCCTGCCCAATGAACTGTATTACCACAAAGACCAGCCGTTAACGAACTGTTAGTCACGGACTGCGTAACATCGTCTATGGATTTTTTTTTTCTGCTTTTTTCTGCAAAATTTTGGCTGATACGATAACTGATAATTCTATATAAATGAAAGCCGATAACCGATATGTTGGCCGATAAATCTAAATCCAAATTTTTGAGAGCCTGATTACAAAAAAGTCTCACCATTAAATGCCATTAAACACTTCAACATAAATCAAACATAAATCAGCCTTACAAATAAATAAAAAACTGCTTAAATTATGAAAACAAGTCACTGGACAACATGTAAAAAAAAATAAAAATAAAAACATCATGTGCCATGGATAAATTAAATGGAATAGCCTCCGCACCGACAATTAAATCATTTTAATTAAACCATATTGTTGATGAATATAATAAGATAAAAATAAAAGTAGTGGTTATTATTAATATATCAATGATTTTGAAAAAGTATCTTAAATTAATACCAGTTTCAAATAGCAGCATGCAGTTTTAGCTGCGTGCGCTGCTGAAGAGCTGAATGAACACCGGTAAACTGAAGTGCTGATTATTTATACAACATAATGAGATAATAAGATGTGTATACACATCTTATTAGTATATACAACATACTATGTGATGCTCTCTTCCCGCAATAACATGCTGAAATGCGACAAATTAAACCAAAGTATTCACAACGTTTTATTATAATAGTGTTCTCATTATGATATTATATGATAGTCCCAATCATTGTTATTAATGTTGTGCATTGCTGTTCGAGCTGCGTGCGCTGAAACTGAAGAGCTGAATGAACACTGGTAAACTGATGCGCTTTGCTGGCAGCTTATTTAACTCAAGGAAACAATTCATATATGAGATTAATCAGCTATTTATACAAGATAAACATAATATTACAACTTATATATAAAAAAAGATGCAAATGCACAAGTAAACTCGAACTAAGTTACGTGCTAACCAGAATGTGTAACTTCTGTTGTGGATGCGCTCTCCCCGCAACAACGTGCTGAAACACGACAAATTAGACCAAAGAATTCACAACGTTTTATAATAATATGTTCTCATTATAATATATGATAGTCCCAATCATATAGGCCTAGTTATTAATGTTGTGCGCTGCTGTTTGAGCTGCATGCGCTGAGCTAAAGATGATCACAGAAGCGATTTATTAACGCTCTCTTAACTTAACCAAATAAATTCTATAGGCTTATGAGATAAATCAGATATGTATACATAAAATAAACACAATATTACAACCTAGAATTGTACAAAAGGCTGCAAATGCACAAGCGAACTTAACTGTGCTAGTCGTGAATGTGTAGATCTGTTGTGGATGTGCTCTTCCCGTAACAACGCGCTAAAACACGGGCGCACAAAGATTCCATTAATTATTTAACAGTAATGTTCTCATTATAATATGACAGACTTGCCCTGTACATGTTGCACTTCACTGTATTTTCCTTTTTGAAGTGATTCCAATAATATTTCAAGCAATTAAAAAAACCATCATGGCGAACAGTGCGCATCTGAAGTGCCTCTGCGGGAAATAATGCATTATTTATCGGCTTTAATATATCGGCCAAATTTTCTTATCGGTTCGATAACGATAACAGGAAAATTTATATTTATCGGGCGACACCGATATGGTGGCCGATACATCATGCATCCCTATTAGCAGTAGTACTATTTAAATTTTAAAATGTAATTTATTCCTGTGACTGCAAAGCTGAATTTTTAGCAGTCATTAATCCAGTCTTCAGTGAGCCTTCACAAATCATTATGCTGATTTGCTGCTCAAGAAACATTTATTTAGTAGCTTATGTAATAAAGGTCAGTTTGAACTAAATTATTAGGACACATTTTTATCAATTTATTTATTAATAACAATTTTTATAACTGAAAAAACAAACAAACAAACAAAACCTATTTAATATAATAAAAAAATTTAAAAATTAGGTATTATGAATGAAAAATGAGAAACATTTGTTACTGCACTTATTATCTAGGTTAATGTTAATAAATACAATAATGATGTTAATAATGTTTTATAAATACAACTTTAATTGGCGATTCATGTTTGTTTATAATAAATGTATTGTTAATTTATACAGATTGCAAAAAAAAAAAAAAAAAAAACTCTAGTGTATGTAGAAATTGCCTCAATAGCGGTGAAAATGTTTAATAGGTTCTTTGTAGTCAAGACTTCAAGGCACATTGTAAATTAAAAAATATTCACAGTACAAATGTCATAACTGTCAAGTTACAGCTTCATCAGGTCAACACATAGACTATTTTATTTAAACACCAGCACATAGAGGTTTTATCCAGAATGTATAGAACATGAAAAGGTTATCCTTCCTATGGGCTTTATCAGAATTTAAACCCTTTTCAGTAAGGTTTGCATGCACATGTGTGTAGATGAGTGCATGTGTGTGCAGATGTAATTCTCAGGGGTTTCTGCTGGAGAGTGAATGTGAAGGTAAGATATGGTAAAGCAGTGGTGACCCCTCGCACTCATTCCCTCTCTTTCTTCTCCTCTCAGTCTTTAATCCTCCCCCCTTTCCTGTCCTTTTCTGCATCTTGTCCTTTTGGAGAATTGCTCCTTAAAATATCTAGCCCTGCTAAACGCTGGCACTCTGTGGACTATTGTGTCTGGAGAAATGTAGACCTGCTCGGAGACACCTGACCACCTGTCTTACATGTAATCAGCCATTCATAACAGATCCATCATTCATAATGCCAGAGCAGAGAGATGGGTTCAAGAGAGGATACTGGCAGAGGAACGGAGGAGAGAAATGATAAAGGCAGAATGAGAATTTAGGGAGGTAATTTTAAGCTGCCTCATCCCGCACTGTCCTCAGGGGAAATGCCCGGGTCTGGCAGAATTGGGCTGCAGAAGAAGAATGGGCCATATTTTAATAAAGGGGCAGGAACAGGGCAGTGTTTGAATAACTAAGAGTGTCAGTAAAAAGATATTTAAGACCAAAGATCTTCAGTAATGCTTCAGTTCTATTCCAAAACCTATGAGCTGCCTACATAGATGACGCTGGATGTAAGCAGTTACAAATGGTAGAAAGTATAATTATGCCTTGTGAGATGCCTTCTTTTTGCCATATTATGAGGCAGCATTGCAAGTATCCTTCACAGAAAAGACAATCCCAAGATATATTGTAACAATCTCAGTGAAAGAAAAAAAGATGGCTTTACATACACAAGATGGTGAACGAAGCCAGAGATTCATTAATATAATTTCAAATAGTATGAATAAAACTATTATTTTTCTGTTATTTTTTTTTTCTTCAAAATGCAAGGTTTGTGTGTGTGTGTGTGTGTGTGTGTGTGTGTGTGTGTGTGTGTGTAACCAATAGCCTATTTCACATTTTTAAGCTTATTTGAGTGTTATTGTGCATTAATGCCATGTCGTAATTACCGTAATTACTACATGACAACCTGAACATTTTCAGTGCTGATCACATCCTTGGACTCTGAATTATGTGTTTCTATAGCAACATTATTAACAACAAAATGAATCCATTGTGTAATATATAGACAAATCACATAACAGTCATTATGCAGATGCCTTAAAAGGATAGTCCACCCAAATTTCTGTACAAATCTATACGATTTTGGTTAATCTTCAAAGATATATTTAATGAAACCCAAGAGGCCTTTGTCCCACCATTGCAAGTTCAATTAAGCAAAATTTTAAAGATCCAAAAAGTTTGTAAAGGCATCATAAAATGAATCCATATGAATCAAGTGGTTTAATCCAAGTCTTGTGAGGAAATATGATTGCATGTATAAAACAGAATTCATTTAGGCTTTTATAAACGCACAAACATAGAGCACATCACTTGGTAATCGCAGAAGTTTGTGTGTGAATTGAACTTGTGCTTGAACAAACCTTTATTGGCTCCATGCACTGTTGATCATCATTTAGATGTCAATAAACGCATAAACTAAACCGATTATTATACAGAGCAAACATATTTCTTCACGAAAATTGGATTAAAATGCTTGATTCCAAACCATATCTTTTATATTGTTTTATAAACCTGTAATAATTTATTAATAATTTATTATGATTTATATTTATGGGGTCATTCTTAATTTGTGGTGGCAAGTGGTGTTCCTCTACTTTACAACAGTTGAAATACATTTTAAATACCAATAAATCATAAAATGTTTGCATGTTTGTATTCTGTAGGGTAAACACAATTTGTGCACTGTTAATAGTTACATTTTTTTTGTTTTAGAATACATATTTAATTGAGTTTTAGAGATTGCATTTGTAACAAAATATGGATGTTCCCACCATACCTTAGAGAGGTACCATGGAATGTAATTGCAACAATATAACATTTGTAACACAAATAAAGTGGTTATATTGTGAATACAGATTTGATTTAACATACAATTTTATTCAATTTTTAAAAAAAATACATATTTTGTTATATTTAAGAAAAAAAGTTGTGTCCCCCAAATTCATGTCTGTGTGTTACAACAATGGATGTCACCCCTTTAAGAAAAGGGAGAATTATATTTGGACTACTTCCTGTGTGTAAAGATGACTGCAGGTGCTGGTTGATCTGAGGGGTGCATGGGGAGTACATTCTTTCTTATTAATTTTCTTAAATTTAGCTAAATTTCTGACAATTTCATGTGTCGCACTTTATTAGTGTCTGAACTTGCAGATCTGACATATTTTAATCTAAATTTTGATAAATACATACTTATTATTATTTCTAAAATGTCCCCTGATCTTGAAATCATCATGACGGCAGCCTCCATTTTAGAAAAGTCTGGATTTATCTGATTTGTCTGTGTTGTTACTGTTGAAGTACATTTTAAAGTAACACCACATACATAATATAACACCATATACTTTATATTGCAAGTTACTATAGGCTCTGTGGTGTTACCAGAAAAGACAGTAACACCATAGAGCCTACTTGCAATATAAAGTCTATGATGTTATATTACGTCTGTGGTGTTACTTCAAAATGACATAGAAATAAGTGACTGTGTCACCAGTGTTTGATTGAAATTATTTTTTAAATCAAAATGTTCTTAAGCTTTAATTTTAATGGATATAGCATATTAAACTAATTTTAAATGCATAGCAACATATTTTATAAAAAACAAACAAAAAAAACAATAATTTTTACAAATTCTGCCTCTCATTTGCCACCCCAACTGAAGAATGACCCTTAGAGCTGTTGGAACAGATTTAATGGGTAATTGCATACAAATATTGTTCACCTGTGTGTGTCACCTTATATCTGTAAAGAGAAAAGCAGCTTTGGCTGTGGGTAGTGTGAAGCTGAAAGTCTGTTGATGCAACGAACAAGAAAAACTGATGATGGATCATTCAAAACAGCAAACCTCGAGGTAAAACAATGGTTGCAAAAACCAAACTCTTCTTCATGTGTCCTATGGAAGTTATTTGTTTAACCATTAGAGGGGTCAAAAGTTACATGGTGTAGCTTTAACTACATTTTTCTTCTGAAACTGCCACCACTTGAGTGTTTCCACATGACATAGTGATCTGGTACAAGTCAGAGCTTCACAAGTTGAAATGACAAATTCTACAAGAAGGATATGAGCCTTTTTTTACAAGTCAGAATCTTATAATTATGGTAATAAATACTGACATGGCGTGAACCCACATTTACCTAAATAGCTTAGCAGCATGCTAATGCTAAACACTAATGAAATCAGACTCTCATCTCCCACACATTTCTATTCAAACACTTTTTATGGAGTTGCGGTATTTGTACAGTGACCCTAACTGTTCAATATAAGGTTTAATTAGCCTGTGTAGATAGTAGATAGCACTAAGTTTTGATATCTGTGGATGTGGTCTACATTTGGAGTGTGTTTGCATTAATTATATACTGTATGTCGTTATGTTGTATGTACCACATTGAATAAGGTAAGGGCAGTTTTGTATATTGCAAAATTATAAGAACTGAATAACACTGTTTATCCAGTGGAGTAAAGAGAAGAAAAAAGAGGTTGATACAGAAGTGTTTGAGCGAGAGGAAGATGGAGTGGGTGTCAGGGTCACCTTCTGTGCAGAGGACATCAAGTCCAACAGATTCATCAGCAGATTTTCACCTGCTCTGTCTCTCTCTGTCTTACCAAGAATGCCAAAATGCAGTTTTAATCTAATGCATATGCTGTATATTGTAAAGCTAGTGAGCTGCCTACTTTTCTGATTTTTATGTGTATCCCTATACTGTATGTTTCCTATATGTTTCAAGGTCGCAAAATAATGCTATCTCCCAAGGTACCTCAAAAATGGAAGCAACTCTGTATCCTTCACTGAAAATTCTTTATTAGGCCTTGGGTTTTTCCCATTTGTTGTTTCTAGGCCATGAACCCAACCAATCAATTCTGATACAATTTACAACATGAATTATAAAAGCAATAGGGTTTTCGCTGTGTGACGATTAACAAAGCTGCTGGGTTGAAATCAGAGTCTCAGATCACCTAGGAATCCAGCAAGACTGTAAGACGTTGCAATTTGATTGTATATTGGGTAACCAAAATTCAATTTCGGGACAATGTTTAGTGTCAACGTCAGTTACATGTAGAATACCGATGACAGCTGATGTCAATATATTGTTGGTTTTATGGTGTAATAATAAGTAACCAAAATTCAGAGTCTTCCAAACATCTCATGCGGACATCATATTGATGTAAAACACGAGATGTGGTAACCAAACCCAATGTCTGCAGACACATACAGTTTTTTTTTGTTTTTTTTTTAATGGTATATGTTGCATGTAGACAGGTGCTCGAAAAAGCCAAACAATTTTATGAAGCTAGGAGAATACTTTTTGTGCGCAAAGAAAATAAAAATAATGGCTTTATTCAACAACTCTTCTCCCCCACATGCATTGTGGTACTCTCAATAATGGCGATAGATGGTAACTCATGGGGAAAATAATTATTGAATAAGTCATTATTTTTATTTTCTTTGCACACAAAAACTATTCTCATAGCTTCATAAAATTAAGGTTGAACTACTGATGTCACATGAACTATTTTAACGATGTCCTTACTACCTTTCTAGGCCTTGAACGTGTCAGTTGTGTTGCTGTCTATGCAGAGTCAGAAAGCTCTCGGATTTGATCAAAAATATCTTAAGTTGTGTTCTGAAGATGAATGAATGTCTTACGGGTTTGGAACGACATGAGGGTGATTAATTAATGACAGAATGTTCATTTTTGGGAGATCTATCCCTTTAAATTCTCTTTAAAAGTGAGCTCTCAATGGAAGAAAAAGAAAATATTAATTAATAATGTGTTTTTTTGTTGATCTTTAAATGCAAAAAGAGTTAGCCTATAGTAAACATAATTAGCTTTTATAAAAACAATATAAGTCTGTGCTATGTCCTCATTTAGATGCTAAATAAACGTGTGCATATGTGTTCTGTTGTGTATGACCTCGTATGAGTAATCAACATATTAATCAGTCTCTTCTGAGGCAGTGGTGCCTGTTATTAAAACAGTAGAGGACTGCCAATGTCAGAAATTTTGTGTGTGCGTTTGTGCACTTATGGATTCAAATATGTGGTGCTTTGTGTCATTATGCGTAAATACGTCTATATAAATATGCACATTTGTTCTTTTCATGTGTATTCATGTGAACCTCTTGCCAACAGGTGTGTGTGAGTGTGTATCTGTTGACAGTGGTTGAGTAGGAGTGCAGGGCTGCCCGAGGGGATCAGTCTGTTCTCCGGATGAGGACTGACAGTCAAAGAAAATGAAGAGAGGCAGGCCGTTCACCTAGACATTACCCTCCGCTGCCCAGGGCTATGAATGAGTGGGAAGTGAGGGTGTGTGTGCGGATCGTTGTAAGAGTCAGGTTTATTGTTTATTGTTTGTTGAAGTTCCCATTAGCTGTTGCCTAGCGACCACTATTCGGCTGCCCCGTGCATCTGCATGAGGAGTGTCTTTGGGGATCTCTCAATGCATCTGTGTGTGTTTGGCATGTGGTGGAATAACACGATGGTGTGTAAAACATTGGAGGTGTATGCTAAATTCTGGAAGTTGGTTGTAACAGCCACAGAGTAAGCAAGAATGTGTTATCTACCTGTAGTTTGGTTCTCTTGGTTCTTCTGGTCTGGATACATTTGTCTTGGTGTTCACACTTATATTTTAACATTTAATCTGGGATATGGTTACAACTTGACTCTACAGCTTTTTTTTTTTTTTTTTTGACATATTTAGCCTAGCTTTTAGAGCTTATAAAATGTGTAAAGGGTAACACTTTATTTTGATGGTCAATTTGAACATTCTGTTGACAATAAGTAACATTGCACCTACATGTCAACAAACTCTCATTAGAGTATTAGTAACCTGTCTTCTTAATATCTGTTAACTCTTTATTGTGTTGGTCTCCCAACAGATATTCTACTGACTATAAATCACTGTGCAAGAACGTGTCAACTTAATCTAACCCTAACCCTACCAGTCAACTAATACACTACTAACACTCTAATGAGAGTTAGTATAAATGTAGGTGCAACATTACTTATAGTCAATAGAATGTGTTAAAGGGACCATCAAAATAAAGTGAAACCCAGAGTTTATTTGGAAGTGGACTGAAACCACCTGAAAGGCGGGTCTTGTTCTGCTCATTTGGTGTGCACCAAGGTTCAGATCTTCCTTGAATTTAACACTGCATTCTAAAAAAAATAAAAAATAGCATTCATGGTGCAAGATACTGAAAAACATCTCAGGTTACGTATGTAACCATGGTTCCCCAAAGGGAACGAGACACTGCGTCCAAAAACGCTATGGAAACGACTTCAGCGTGACCATGTTCTGAATCACATGTGTAATCAGTCCAAAGGATGGGCTATATCATGGGAGGGGTGACGTAATGATCAGCTGGTATAAAAGCACGTGCGGTTGAACCAGCGTCAGCTTCTAGGAATGAAGCAAGCGCTGGCAGGGATACCGGAAGTGTGGTTTCGAGAAGCAGCATCTCGTTCCCTTCGGGGAACCATGGTTACATACATAACCTGAGACATTCCCCTTCAGGAACTCGAGCTGCGTCCGAATACGCTATGGGAACGAGATGCCCACGCCGCCAGACTGACAAGTCCCTGCCTAGTGTGTACTAGGACGAGAGAACAGAAGAGCCAGGAGTAGCTCGCATGTTGAGGCCGTAGAACCTCACAAACGTTAGCGGCGTGGACCATCCTGCAGCGACACACCTGCCAGGAAGGCCTTGGAGGCCGCCACACTCCGGACTGAGTGAGCTCTGACTCCCACTGGTGAGGGGAGCTGAGAGGACTCATAGGCAGTGTTGATTGCATCCTCAGTCCACCTACTGAGGGTCTGCTTCGTAGCAGGAAGACCCCTCTTAAGGGGACCATAGTACACAAGCAGCTGGTCTGCCTTTCTCCACAGGGCAGCTCTGTGGACGTACGTGCACAGTGCTCCCACTGGACACAAACAATTAAGCTTCAGCTGGTCTGACTCCCTTAAGGAAGGAGGACAGAAGGCCTGCAGTATGATGGGCTGTGGTGTGACAGAGGGAACTTTCGGAACATACCCTACTCGAGGGTAGAGAAACGCTTTGGCCATGCCGGGCGCAAAGTAGAGATAGGCAGGGACCATTGAGAGGGCCTGAAGATCACCAACTCTCTTCAGAGAGGAAATAGCCAAAAGGAAAGCAGTCTTGATGGTGAGGAGTCGGTCAGAGATTTCCTTGATGGGCTCGAAGGGAGCCTTGCAAAGAGCCTCTAGCACCACAGCCAAGTCCCACGTGGGGACACGGGACCGTACTGGGGGTCTCAGCCTCACCGCACCGCAGAGGAAACATGTAACTAGGGGGTGTCTACCCACTGACTGACCACCGAGAGGAGTGTGGTAGGCCGCAATGGCCGCCACGTAAACTTTGAATATGTAGAAAAGAACCAAGGTTTCCTTCACATGTCTAAGGCACGTATGCATTGCTTCTTGACCTTGAAAGTGCGGAGTGGATTTCCCATCAGGGAAAACCCCTTGGTCTTGAGCCACCACTGTAGGGGTCTCATGTACAGCAGGCCAAAAGGTATCATGTTGGACGCAGCTGCCATCAGCCCCAGCAGTCTTTGAAACTGCTTGACAGTGAGTGGCTGGCCTTCTCTCACTCTCTTGACTGCTGTGAGGATCGACTCGATACGAGCAGGAGACAGGCGTGCCTACATTGAGGTCGAATCCCACACCACACCCAGATAAGTGGTTCTCTGTAATGGAGAAAGCACATTTTTTCTTGGCATTTGGTCTTAACCCCAGTTCTTTCATGTGGGCGAGAACGACATCTCAGGAAGAGAGGCGAAGCGTTGAGCCCTCACCCCGGGGAGAAGAGACCACGGTGCGGGCTTCCGATCCCAGGGACAGGGCGCCAGATCTGGCAGGAGAGGAAGAAGATAGGGACTCGCCTGTCTCCATTCCCTCTGCCAGATCAGCCTGCGAATCCCACGAGTGCAGCTGCTGCTCTGCCTGGGCAGAAGCGGGGCCAGCACCGTGAGGAACGCTCGTGAAGGCTCCCTCCTCCAAGACAGCCTTTCGGGAACGAAGCGTGCGTAGCGGAAGCCACTCACAGTGTGGGCAGTCAGCTCCCTTGAGAGCCGACTGCGCATTCTTCGCTCCCAAGCAGACCACGCACAAACTGTGTGTATCCCCGCTCATGATGTAGCGAGGACAGGGAGGAACACACAGTCTGAAACGTGATCTGCTATCGCCCTTATGCTTTGTCTTGTCTAGTGCTTTAGACATAGTGTGCTTGTGGGACAGACAACACCAAATAAGACTGACAAAACACGATCAAACTGACAAACACACAGAGCGCTTGCTGAATGACAGAAAGCTGACGCCGGTTCCACCGCACTTGCTTTTATACCAGCTGGTCATTACGTCACCCCGCCCGTGACGTCTCGCCCATCCTTTGGACTGATTACACATGTGATTCAGAGCGTGGTCATGCTGAAGGCATTCCCATAGCGTTTTCAGACACAGCTCGAGTTCCTAAAGGGGAACATGCAAGATGTAGCACAGTGGCCAGTGGTGTCTATCTGGCGTGTACATATTCGAAAGTTATACAGTAGATTTGTGTGAATTACTGAAGGGATAGTTCACCCAAAAATGAAAATTGTTGTTCTAAACCATTAGACCTTCGTTCATCTTCAGAACACAAATTCAGATATTTTTGATGAAATCCGAGAGCTTGACGTGCGTCAAAGACATGGAAGAGTAGAAATGGTTGAATAAAGATATTTTTGTTTTTCTTTGCGCAAAAAAGTGTTCTCGTAGCTTCATAAAATTACGGTTGAACCACTGATGTCACATTGACTATTTTATCGATTTCCTTGAACGTGGTACCTCTGTTGCTGTCTATGCAGGGTCAGAAAACTTTCGGATTTCATAAGAAATATCTTAATTTGTGTTCTGAAGATGAACAAAGGTCTTACGGGTTTGGAACGACACGAGGGTGAGTAATTAATGACAGAATTTTCATTTTTGAGTGAACTATCCCTTTAAGATTTTTATTCATTCAATGAAAATATTGTTATTTGCTGTAGCTCTCATTCTTGCTTGTGCATATACACAACTGTTCAAAAGTCTGGGGGTTGGTAAGATGTTCTAAAAATCTATAATATTTTCAAAAAACAATTTGTTTATTCACTAAGTCTATATTTATTCAATCAAAAATGCAGTACAAACTGTAAAAAATGTGAAACATTATTTCAATTTAAAATGAATGTTTTTTTACTTGAATATGTTTTATAATGTAATTTATTTCTGTTTGCAAAGCTGAATTTTCAGCATCATTTCTCCAGTCTTCAGTGTCGCATGATCCTACAGAAATTATTGTAATAAGAAGCATTCCTTTTTATTATCAATGTTGAAAACAGTTGTGCTGCCTAATATTTCTGTCCCAATCATAATGGATATATATTTTTCAGGATTATTTGATGTGTAGAAAGTTCAAAAGAATGGCAAATTTCACTTCTGATCAATTTAATGTGTTCTTACTGAATAAACATATTAATTTGTTGGAAATTAATTGAGAGAGACTGCACTTTACATATTTAATGTTACATTTGTTAATTTAGGCTAGTTCATGACTTGTGTGTTGCTGTATCAAGAAACATTCAGAAAAATAATTGACTAAAAGTATAAGGCTTTTTTCAGTGAAACACATTGCTGGATGAGACAGTTTAAGTAATAAAAAACAGCTAAAATAATCAGCCACAGTTTTATCATTGCTTCTGATAATAATTTAATATTCACTGTTACTGGCAAGTGATAAATCTGTCATTCACATGTAGTGCACCTCAAGTTTTCATCCTGTGTGGTGTAAAGTGTAGATGCATTTTACTACATTGGTTTTCCTTTATTCCTTCAGTCCAAGCAAAAATGGAAGAAAGAATGAAAGAGAGAGAGAGAGAGAGAGAGAGAGAGAGAGAGAGAGGAAGTGTGGTGTTGCTATAGTAACAGACCCCTGGCATATGGCATCGTTTCTGTCCATTGTCCTCTTCTCCTCGACTCTCTCTTTGAGGATCCTCTCATTGTCACCATTATGTGTGTAAGTGAGTGTGTGAGTGTTTGTGGGTTTATGTGATTGTGTAAACCTCAAAGCTGCGCCTCCTGATGGGCCTCCCTGAGGATGCAGCGGTTTGCTTTTTCTGCATGTGCACAAGCGTGGGACGTGCACATACGTGTTTGCATGTCTATATGCTCAGCATATGTTTGATCAGGGCATGCACGCTCTCTCTCTCTCGCAGCCGTCTGATTGGCTGCCAGATTCAGAGGAGAGAAGAAGTGCTGCATCACAAGTCCAGCAAAGGAGGATGAAATGTGGCCATGAAAACATCATAGACTTAACTAATGAGTATGGTGCAATCAAAATGAATGAAAGAGGGACTACATGTTTTTAACTTCACGTTTTCAATTATGAAATGACAAGTTTTTTTTTTTTTTTACACAAATCAATTGATGTTGAAGATGTTGGTATGTCCTTAAGGCATAGCTCAATATATTCATCTGGAAAATATACATTGTAATCAATGAAATAAAAACTCATTGTATTTGTTTTATTTATATGCTGACCATTACACTAGAACAAAAGCCAGTTTTTGTGGTTAGCACTAGAGATGCACAGATTCCGATTGATACCAGCAGTTATTTTAGTATCATTGAGATAATATAGTTTTTAATACTATTTTAAATCTGTTTTTGTTTTTCTATTCTCATTTTAATTTTAGTAAAATTTTAATAATTTTATGTTTTTATTGTTTTTCAATTTTATATTTACATTTTAAAGTTTTAGTCATTTTGTTGTGTTTTTGTCATTTTTTTTATGTCTATATATGAAGAGTTCAGATGCAAAAGCCTCTAAGTGCCGTCTGAAATTTTCTTCTAAAATGAGCATTTTTATCAGGCTCCTATATTTATGTTCAGTTGTTTTACTTTAATTGCATAGAAAAGGACCTATGCATTGTCATTAGAGTAAAATTACTGAACCTATACATAGAAACCTGATAGAAATTCTCATTTTAGATGAAAATTTCAGATGGCACTTAGAGGCTTTTGCATCTGAACTCGTCATATACACTCTAAAAAAATGCTGGGTTAAATACAACCCAGTGCTGGGTAAATATTGGACAGAACACATGCCAGGTTGTTTTCAACCAACAGTTGGGTTAAATGGCAGTAACCCACCTTCTGGGCAGTAACCTAACCGCTAGGTAAAAACAACCCAATCGCTGGGTTCGTCCATACCCAGCACTGGGTTGTATTTAACCCAGCATTTTTTAGAGTGTATATAAAAAAATGTGAGCATTAGATGAGCATTAGGTGAGTAGTAGTTGATAGTTAAAGTCCTTGCACCAGCTTTGATGCCAAACGCTGCTGGTTATTATGTGGCTTTAATTATTCCTATTAAGACTTTAAAGGAACACTCCACTTTTTTTGGAAATAGGCTCATTCTCCAACTCCCCCGGAGTTAATAAGTTGAGTTTTACCGTTTTTGAATCCATTCAGCTGATCTCTGGATCTGGCGACAGCACTTTTAGCATAGCTTAGCATAGATCATTGAATCCGATTAGACCAGTAGCATCGCGTTCAAAAATTACCAAAGAGGTTCGATAGTTTTCCTATTTAAAACTGGACTCTTCTGTAGTTATATCGTGTACTAAGTCCGGCGGAAAATGAAAAGTTGCGATTTTCTAGTCCGATTTGGCTAGGAACTATACTCCCAGTCCAGCGTAATAATCAAGGATCTTTGCTGCGGCAGCAGGCGCAGTGATATTACGCAGCGCCTGAAAGTAGTCCCCAGCTATATTATAACTAATATCTAGCTGGGGACTACTTTCAGGCGCTGCGTAATATCACTGCGCCTGCTGCGGCCATGTTACAGCAGCAAAGTTCCTTGATTATTACGCCGGAATGAGAGTATAGTTCCTAGCCAAATCGGACTAGAAAATCGCAACTTTTCATTTTCCGCCGGACTTAGTACACGATATAACTACAGAAGAGTCAAGTTTTAAATAGGAAAACTATCGAAACTCTTTGGTCATTTCTGAACGCGATGCTACTGGTCTAATCGGATTCAATGATCTATGCTAAGCTATGCTAAAAGTGCTATCGCCAGATCCAGAGATCGGCTGAATGGATTCAAAAACGGTAAAACTGAACTTATTAACTCTGGGGGAGTTGGAGAATGAGCCTATTTCCAAAAAAAGTGGAGTGTTCCTTTAATATTTTGATCACTTGAATGTTTTTTTTTTTTTTTCTTTTTTAAGGTGACAAGAATCTCTGAGTTAGAAATTAAATTAGTTCCATCCCTGCTGAAAAAAGTAAGGTATGTAAGGTATGTTTTGAAGCATGGCAGATGGTTTAAACTGGTCCTTAATTGGTCGTGAGCTGGTTTAAGCTAGTTATGAGCTGATTTAAGCTGGTCATTTGCTGCTCTTAAACTGGTACTAAGTAACAAGCTCCTGCTCAGGACCAGCTCATTACCAGCTTATAATCAGCATTTTTTTTTCAACAGGGATTACAGTGACTAAAATGTATTTTTCTAAATGTGTTAATATTAAAATTCATCACTTGTGCATTGTTGCATCAAGTCCTATTTAGACGTCATTAGTAATAAAGGTGCTCAGATCATTTAGCAAAGAAATTCAGAATTCTTTACTAACAGATGAAAATTATTCATTTTTAGGATTAGTTTGTAGTTGTTCCCCTGTAATGACTGATCTTGTGCTGTGAAGGGGTTGAGGGTCAGTGCTTTGATCCTACTTCCATCATGATAGCCTACATTTCCATTTTACATGATTCATTCTTGTTTTAAAAAGACAATGAGGCGTCATTTTTATATAAAAATTGATTCCTCAACACTGTTAAGTAAAGGTTGGCAGTATGAACAAGATCTTATATCATAGTATGAGTAATTGTATGTGTAGTTTTAATGTGATATGTAATTATATCCAAATTCCAATAATTTTGGACAGATGAAAGGTGCTTCATCTTATTTGAGTATTTATTTATTTTTATTTATCATCTGATGATGCAAATCAAAATATCAGATTATTCATAATGAATGATAAATCGGGCAACAGTTTAAAAACAGCTGCAACTCTTGAGTTACAAACAAAAGACTCAAAGTAGTAAAACTAATATCAGAAAATGTATGGATGAAGGGATGGATGCTTGTGATGGGAAGCCATGTTGCTCTGCAGTCATAAACCTCTAAACTTTGCTTTCCTGTTACATGCTTTATTAAGTTCTTCCTGATCTTGACTTATCTGGGACACGTTCTGCTCTGTATTTTCAGACTACTCCATGTTTTTTTGTCACCCTCACACTTAGAGCCACAAAAAAAATATATCTGCCGGTTGACAGTTTCTACCATCAGACGCAACTAAACTGGTTTTATATGCATATGTCCTTTTTTGGCTAAAGTTTGACAATGCATTGCTGTAAGAATGAACACAGTCTGTGTGTGTGTGATTGGTACAAGCCAGAAGGGAAAAGACGAGGACAGGATGGTGTTAAAAACAGATTTATGATCCGTGTCACTGGTGCCCTTGCAGAAAGTGATCTTTTGATGGCTGCTCTGCATGAGTCGATGAGACGTCTCTTTGGAAAGTGTTTCCCTCTCTCTGTGAGGGCTGCAGCTGGGGTCCTGGGATCAGTGTCAGTGTGTGTCTCAGGATGGGACAGCAAGGCTGTGGTGAAGGCACAGAACAGGGTCAGAAGGTCACAGACTGCAGAACAGAGAGAGCCAGGACGGGACCATGACAGCTTTAGCTGTTGAATATTCCTGTGAATTCCTTTAGCTGTTGAAGTTCCTACTGCAGTGGAGGATACAACTTCAAGTGAACTTCTTCTATAGGTCATGGACAGGCACATGCCGGATTGATGGATTATGATATCGATGACAGCAACTACAGTAGTTATGATGTTAGCTGCAACAGCTGAACGCCAGAGGTGTAAAATACTTCAGTAATTGTACTTGATTACTTTACTTAAGTATTATTTTGGGGGATTTGTACTTTCTGAAGGAAAAACAGTACTTTTTACTCCTTACAATTTTATTTCATCTTAAAAAAGTACATTACATTTTTACTTTATCTTATGCACAATAAATATGGTAAACGGAAGTTCAAATGTGCGTGCTTGACATGAGAACCAGTGATCATTGTTTTTTCATGCATCAAGCACACATTTCTACTTCAGTTGTGACTTTCATCAGCTAAATGTCAGGCTTCAAAAGTTCACTATCAAATCTGAGGAAGCGTATTGAGGTAGCAAAGTTGCATTCCCCCCCCCCCCCCCCCAAAAAAAAGTTTATTCATTATTCTTTCTGTTTTGATAGAGCAATTAGCTGTGTAATACTTTATATTAGCTGAATGCAAAAGATTGAGTGCAAGTAAATCAGTGATGAGAATTTAAATTCAATTAATAGTTGTGTCGGAATGATTGTTTTTTTTTTTTTTTTAAACATCTCGAAAAATGTTTAAATGAACATTTTATGTTAAATAAACTGTAATTTATGTTTAGTGATGTTCTTACCTGGCAGTGGATATTATGTCATTATATGACACATTGAGTAGCAATTAAGACTGTCAATGAGTATTTATTTATTTTTTAAAAATATTTATAATTACATGATTTGTGCATTAATTAATCTAATTAGTCACAAATAATTATTTCTCAATATATACTGAAAAAAAAAAAAAACTCTAAATGCCCCTAATAAACAATTAAAAGTTGAATTATCCTTTTAGAGCAGGGGTGGGGAATGTTGATATTGGAGGGAATGCTGATCTTGCAGAGTTTTGCTCCAAGCCTAAAAAATAATACCTACCTGTATCCTGAAGACCTTGATTAGCTTGTTCAGGTGTGTTTGATTAAGGTTGGAGCTAAACTCTGCAGGGACACCGGCCCTCGAGGTTCAACGTTCCCTGTCCCTGTTTTAGACAGTGATGATGAATAGACAGCACTAAAAAGTGGCCTTTCCAAACGTCAATGTTGTATGTTTTAATTCTATGACTGTCCTCATTAATTCAACACATTCTTGTATTCTGTCTGTAATAGGTTTCTAGCCTCTGCATCACATCTTGCTATTCAAGGGAATAGTTCACCTAAAAAATGAAAATTCTCTCCCTCATGTCGTCCCAGATGTTTATGACTTTCTTTATTCAGATGAACACAATAAAAGATTTTTAGTCTGTATAATGCAAGGGGACAGGACCACTTCAGAAACCACACAAAGTGAACACGACGGTCAAGTTTAAAATATTGGCATTTGTATTTTCTGTATTTATCATTTCACTTAAGAAGACACTGATTCATTAACAGGGGTTGTATGAGTTACTGTCATATTCATTTTTGGACGTCCCATACACTTACATTATACAAAGAAATATGATTTTTTTTTCTAAAACTCTTAGTTTGTGTTCATCTGATAAATGAAAGTCATATATATAGGATTGCATGAGGGTGGAAGTTTCCTTTTAATCCCTTTCCCTGTATGTATGTGTGTGTGTGTGTGTGTGTGTGTGTGTGTGTGTTCCACTGTGCTGCATTTTAAAAGTTGTTGTAGCACTAGATGCATATGTTTGACCTGTGCATTTTGTTTTGTTTTCTCCTATAAGAAAACTTCTGTATATTTGTTAGAACAAAATGTACTTCTACTTTTTTTAATACTTGAGTACAATTTAAAGCTGTATTTTTTTGCTTTTACTCAAGTATGTTTTTGGCCAGATACTTTTGAGTACTTTTTACACCTCTGCTGAATGCTAAAATAGATCATTATTGGATCAACATTGAATTTCATTATATTTTAGCTAGATTAATCTGCTTTTCAACCTTTGTCAGTTGAGCCACATAAATATAGTGATAAATCCATTTCTATTTATTTATTTTTTTAAATCACATTGACTTACACAGATAGCAAGAGATTAGATGTTGCTGTTGTGAAAACTGTTTGTATCGTAACCTTTATGTTTCAATCATTTTAAACATATACATTATATATTGGAATAGGTCTATATTACAGTTTAAAATATATTAAAATATAATAGTTTAGACTGTAGAAATATTGCGCAATTTTACTGAATTTATCTTATTTTTATCAAATAAATGCATAAGAGCTTATTATATCTTATTTTGGTTTCACTTTATTTTGATGGTCCCTTTAACACATTCTATTGACTATAAGTAATGTTGCACTTACATTTCTACTGACTCTCATTAGAGTGTTAGAACAGTGTATTAGTTGACTGGTAGGGTTAGGGTTAAGTTAAGTTGACACGTTCTTGCAAAGTTACTTATAGTCAGTAGAATATCTGTTGGGAGACCAACACAATAAGGAGTTAGTAGATATGAAGCAGACAGTCTACTAATACTCTTATGAGAGTTTGTTGACATGTAGCTGCAACATTACTTAGTGTCAACAGAATGTTCAAAAGGGACCATCAAAATAAAGTGTTACCCTTATTTTTTATGTTTGGTAAGAGTATCTGATATTTTCACAACCCCTTCGAAATACATGCCTCTAAATACATTTCTGCAGCATCGTTATTACGTACCTTACTGCACGTTTCGCGGCAGTTTCAAAGTGAAACGTCCAGTGTGTGGCACTAAAACACGGGTGCAATATGTGTCTCTGACACGTTTTTGTTACATTGATATAAGCACGTATTGCTGTGTTTGTATTACGTTGCTTCAGGTACGTACTGTGGTGGTTCATAATTCAGATATCTGGGGAGTGTCGCTAAAAGTTAATGCTGTATCATGTTGGAAATATCCCCAACCTTAAACCTACCCGATAGTGTTAAAGGGGTCATATGATATTGCTAAAAAGAACATTATTTTATGTATTTGGTGTAATGCAATGTGTTTATGCGGTTTAAGGTTAAAAAAACACATTATTTTCCACATACTGTACATTATTGTTGCTCCTCCCCCACCTTTCTGAAACGAGTCGATTTTTACAAAGCTCACCGTTCTGAGAAGCGAGGCATGCTCTGATTGGCCAGCTATCCAGTGCATTGTGATTGGCTGAATACCTCAAGCATGAGATGGAAATGTTACGCCCCTTACCGTATTGTGATGCTGTGTCCAGGTGTGACGACACAAAAACAATAAAACCCATTGCAAACAAGGCATTTGTTGCATCCAGTGGGGACATAATTACTGATTATAATGACTTATACTGTCTTTATATGTGACTTTATTTGTGATTGGATAAATGACAAATAGCAAGCACTAATGTTACTCTACACAGCTCAAAACTCGCGTTTGAATAGTCAGTGGAAAATAATATGAAAACGTACTTACAGGCTGTGAGTCAGAAGTGCCAGACTGTCCTTGAAAAGTTGGAATTGCCCCACTTTATAGAAACAGTCTTTGTACATAGCTGGCAGGCTACTCCTAGGTTTAGGAAATAGTCCTCTGTGAAATGCAATGCACACACTCAAATATTTGGGTTGAACTATTCTGGAAAAGTGTTTTAAATTCAACTTAACCACTTATTTCTAGTTGTGTCCTCTTTTGGAAGTCCAAACAAAGTAGTTTCACTTTCACAATGAAACACAGCGTCACCAGAACATGCCAGCGGCAGCAACAATACTACAGCGAGAATAAAAGTTTGCGTAAGCATTTGGGTGGTGTTTTGCAAATCTCCCCACACCGTGACGTAGACATGTGGGGGCATGTTTGAATGAGCCGTTTTAGGGGGGCGTGTTTGAGTCTTAACTTTTATAAAGAATATCTCTTTGGTTTTGAGACTTTTGTCTTTGCAACTTCAGGGATCTTATCTACGCACAAACAGCTTGTAACACTCCACTTGAAAACTTGAAATCGCATCGTATGACCACTTTAACAAATGCAAAAGTGATATAGAAATGCATTTGTTGATGCAGCTGTGCTATTTTAACTTCCTTATGCGGATTTGAGATTTTTTGTGGAACCATAGTTTCACGGGGTTCGTACCAAAGCTCTTCATCACTCAAGTGCAATGCCGTATCGCATGAGTTACTGAGCAAACCTACTGAATTAGAAAACTCATGCATATGAAGCTGGATTTGTGACGCTAAACTTCAAATGCATCAGTTTTCAAATCTTGAATTCATAACATAATATTCCTCAAATAATTATGTGAAAATTAGGCTTTATTAATCGAAACTGTGGACCTGCAAATCATACTTTGTGTGAATAGGAATAAAAGTAGTGGGAGTTTTACTGCCTCTAGTGTTCATTTCAACTGGAAACTTCTGTGATTCGTATGTATAAGTGCGTTTTTTGAGTTCTGCAGAAATGTAGGTAGAGGCACGTATTTCCAATGAGCCTATGTTGCATTTTCAGCAACAGTGCAGCATTGTTATCATTATTATAAGCATTTTGGTAATTAATATAATAACTGCAAAATCAGCCCTTTTTACAAATGTTTGAAATGATTCTGTAATAAATTATAAATAATTTATAAGCATAAAATCATAATTAAAAGGGTAGTTCATCCAAAAAAAAAAGAAAATTCTGTCATTAATTACTCACCCTCTTGTCGTTCCTAATGCCGAGTTCACACTGCAAGTTTCAGAGTCGTCTGATCAGAGGTGGGTAGAGTACCCAAAAACTGTACTCAAGTAAAAGTAAAAGTACTTGAAGAAATATTTACTCAAGTAAAAGTAATAGTCTGAATAGTTACTTGAGTAAGAGTAAAAATCGGATAAAAAACTACTCAAGTAGTTAGTTACTAGTTACTTTGGATCATATACTGAATATAGTCTATTTTTATTTAGATATATAGATATTTAGATACATTTTTATATACATACATACATACATACATACATACATTTTTTTTTTATGTAATTTATTTCAATATTGGAAATCTAAATTTTTATCAGCCTGATTTATTATCAATGCTGTTCTTTTTTAGCTTTCTATTCATAAAAGAATCCTGAACAAAATGTCACAGGTTCCAAAAAAATATTAAGCAGCAAAACTGTTCCCTGTTGAAAAAAACAGCATATGCTGGTATGGTATGTTTTGAAGCATGGGATGCTGGTTTGAGCTGGTTTAAGCTGGTCATATGCTGGTCAGCTTAAACCAGCAAAGGACCAGCATAAACCAGCATAAACCAGCATCCCAGCTTCAAAACATACCTACACTGTAAAAAAAAAATATATATATATATATATATATATATATATATATATATATATATATATATATATATATATTTTTTTTTACCAGCTTCAGCAGATTTTTGAGTTTGCTCAACTTATTTTTGTGGGAGATTCTCAAATTTTTGTTGTATAAACTTGAGAAAACTAAAAAAGCTGAAGCTGGTTGCCTTCATTTTAAGTTGGCTCAACTTTTTTTTTTTTTTAGTGTTACCAGCATATGCTGTTTTTTTTTTTTTTAACAACACTGGTAATAAATCAATACATTTGAATGATTTCTGAAGGATCATATGACTCTGAAAACTGAAGTAACAGCTGATAAAAATTCAGATTTGCATGAAGGAGTTAAATTAAATTATATTTTAAATTTGAATTATGTATAAATGTATATAACTATATAACCTCTGACACAGAAAACAGTAAAAACTCCTCACATGACCGCTACAGAACATCAGAACATAATGAAAAAAATGCACATTGACGGATCTTCTTCTGTCTGTTCTACAAAATGTAAACAAATGTAGCCTTTATTTTTGCAAGCATAAATATTGTGAAAATATCAATATTAATTGTGTCTAGGCAAAGGTATTCCTCCTGGAACTAACGCGGGTTCGGCAGGTGTTTATTTCATACTCTGTCACAGCTTATTTAATGAATAAATGATACATTGTATTTAATGTGTAAGGTACATGTACAACAAACTGGTAATGTTATAGTGGTATCGTGTACTGTAATCGAATCTATACCTGTGGAACCGACAGCACACGCGCTCATCTAATAAAGATCTTCATAGCTAGCAAATTTGCTTTCAACTGACTGTAGATGCAAAAGTACCCATTTTTAAATATACTCTAAAAGTATTAGTTACCCAAAAAATTTACTCAAGTAAATGTAACGAAGTAAATGTAACTCGTTACTACCCACCTCTGCATCTGATCACCATCACAACTATCTGGGTTAGCATTCAGTTGCTGCTGTGCTCACATTGCAGGATGGATCGGTGACAGGAGGTTACACACTGCATGACTTTACAACAGGAAGAATCGCCGACAACTCTGTCTGATTCTGATTTCATCAAAAAGTATATTAATTTGTGTTCTGAAGATGAACGAAGGTCTTACAAGTTTGGAACGATTTTCATTTTTGGGTGAACTATCCCTTTAAGTTACAGGTCTAGTAAATATGAACTATTTCTGCCGTGGAGAAAGCAGAAGATGCAACAGTCTAATTGTTGCTGTGTCCTTCCTCTGGGGACGGTGGGCAGGCACGTGCTGCAGGTGGCACGGCGCTTTCTCCTCTTGGAACAAATTGCACTGTGCCGACAGTTCTGGTTCACAGTGGCTCTCTGGTGGGACAGCAGACACAGATTGCAACCATGACAAGGCACCTGGGCCACGCCAGACTCTATCCGGTTTCAGAGGATGAAGCTTTGTTTTTCTAACTTGCATTGCTTCCTGCTATAATATCTGTTGGGTTTTGTAAATGGTGAAACTAAATTATGCTCTGCTCTGTTTGATGTACTAACCTGATTACTGCGTCTACTTTAAGACAGATCATTAAAGCTAACTGTGGCGTTGATTCTGGAGCCCCACAGGGAGGCTCTCGGTGCTTGCGCCATCATGTAAAGCTTCAAAGGCCAGAGAAATGCATACAACTAGCCACATCTAAGAAATCTAGTAGCTAGAAATCTGTTGACTTCATTAGACGCTGGGAGAAAAAGAGAAACAGACTATATGCAGAAAAATTATTCTTATCATTTTATGTAGTATGTAATACGCATACTGTGCGTAGTATATAATATGCACACTGTGTACAGTATACATGGAATATCTGAATGGCCTACTATATTTTCCAGTGTGTGTATGAGCGCATTTCATACCATTATCCTGCAATGCAATGTTCTTGAATTGACCTTCCCTTTCCAGTGCAATGTCTGACCAGGAAGTAATTATAGCCACGGTTTTTAAAAAGTGACATATGTAATTTCTGCACCACTAGCATCACCAAACCAAAAATAATGACTTTTTAAAATAGGTTTTCCTCTAGCTGCCATTGGTTGGTGCCAACAAATAGCACCATACTAAAGTTAATTCATATACTAAATAAATTAGATAAAAAATAGTAAACAGTTATTTTAAAATGTAAAAGTATTTCACAATATTACCATTTGTGCTGTATTTATTATCAAATAAATGTAGTTCTAGTGAGGAGAATACTCAGGATCAGGCTGCAAAAAGAAAAAAAAGAACATACTGTGCCGTGAAAAGTTTTTTTTTCCCCCTTCCTGTTTTTTATTATTTATTTTTGTTGTTGTTGTTGTTTTGTTTTTTTGGCATATTTGTCACACTTAAAAGATTCAGATAATCAAACACATTTTAATATTACACAAAGATAATGCAATTAAATACAAAATGCAGTTTTTAAATCTGTATTTAAAAATCTGTCCAAACCTACCTGTCCCTATGTGAAAAATTAATTGCCCCCTCCTGTTAAATCATGAAAGGACTGTGATTAACCACATTATTTTAGAAAGCTGAATTTCACTAGCCAAACCCAGGCCTGATTACTGCCAGACCTGTTGAATCAAGAAATCACTTGTCTGACAAAGTGAAGCATGCTTAAAGAGCAACACATCATGCCGCGATCTTAATAAAATCAAGAACAGATGAGAAGCAAAATAGTTTACATGTATCAGTCTGGAAAGGGTTATAAAGTCATTTCTAAGGCTCTGGGACTCCAGCGATCCACGGTCAGAGTCATTATCCACAAATGGAGAAAACTCGGAACAGTGGTGAACCTTCCCAGGAGTGGCTGGCCTACCAAAATTACTCCAAGAGCGCAATGACGACTCATCCAGGAGATCATAAAAGAACCCAAAACAATATCTAAAGAACTGCAGGCCTCACTTGCCTCAATTAAGGTCAGTGTTCATGATTCAACAATAAGAAAGAGACTGGGCAAAATGGCATCCATGGGAGAGTTCCAAGGCAAAAGCCATTGCTGACCAAAAAAAACCCACATAGGGTTGTCTCACATTTGCCAAAAAAAAAATCTTGATTATCCCCAAGACTTTTGGGCAAATATTTTGTGGACTAACGCGACAAAAGTTTAACTTTTTGGAAGGTGTGCATCCCAGGTGGCGTAAAACCAACACAGCCTTTCATAAAAAGAACATCATACCAACAGTCAAACATGGTGGTGGTAGTGTGATGGTCTGGGGCTGCTTTGCAGCTTCAGGACTTGGACGACTTGCCATAATTAATGGAACCATGAATTCTGCACTTTATCAGAAAATCCTGAAGGAGAATGTCCGACCGTCAGTTTGTGACCTCAAGCACACTTGGGTTATGCAGCAGGACAATGATCCCAAACACACCACACTGTAAAAAATTTCAAGCGGTTTCAAATAATTATTATTTAGTATCTAGTTCCACAGAAATTTTACATTCAGTCAGTTTCTGACTTCAAAGTGTTATCTGAATTACTATTTTTTAGTTGGCTCAAACTTTAGTGAACTAGTTTTATAGTCCATTCAACTAAAATGTTTTAATTGGTCAAATATTTAGAAGACTACAGCAAGTTATGTCAATTAAAATTTAACCATTTACTCTGTGTTCTATATGTTAACTCAACTAAGATTTATTATTTGAGCATAATAAGAAATTGCTGGGGAACTACATAAACATATATTTTTATAGTTTAACAAAATTATTAAAAATGATTAACTGGTGTTTATTAGTCACTAAAAACACACACTTTATAACACATGATAGCCTTTATTTAATAACAATCTCCATTTATAACATTTTTCATACAAACTAAACAGAAGAAAAAAAAAGTCACCTACATCTTGGATGGCCTAAGGGTCAGTAAATTAACAGAAAATTTTATTTTTTGGGTGAACTATCCCTTTAAAGCTCCAGTTGACAAATATTACATCTGTAAAACAACTGCAAAATTCAGTTTAAACTTTGTTTAATGAACTAAGAAAAAAAAATAAACAAGCTAAAAAAAATGTTAGCAAACAAACATTTACAAATAGTATTACTGTTCACAATTACAGCTTTAAAATGAGGTAGAAGTAAAAAAAAATGAACCAGGTGTTATAGTAAATAAAATAAAATCAAGTTACCTTTATTTACACATGCCCAGACCAGCATGGTGTGATTTAATTCTAGGCTGCAACACAGATCAGATTGAGCAGAGGACTTGTCTGGTTCTCGTGGTCTTATCCCAGTGGCCAACGAGGTCTTCGGAGGGGATTTGTCTCTGGAGCTCATCTAGCTGACATAGTCTCCGTTGACATTCAGGGCTGTCGAGGTCATCTCTAGGTGCTGATCCACCATCTGGTCTGGATACGGACTGGGTGGCAACATTCACCACGGAATAAGAATGAAACAGACTAATATTAGCATGGGTGCCACTGAGAACAGTGAAGCACATTATAATTGTAGTAAAAACTCGAAACATTTACAGATATAAATACCAGTGGTGACGTTTTACAAATTGATTGATCAGTTGTCCCAGTGTTTACTGAGCCACAGTCTTCCCCAGTGCACAATCTAGTGATTCACTACCTAGGGAACTGACTGAGATGCTTTGATCGGCCTTGTGAAACAATTCAGTTGTTCATTTTCGTTCGGAATGACGGACTTCTCTTCCGAAGCGCCTTCACGAGAAGAGAAAAGAAACGCTGTGTAATCCACCCCGTTTGAAAAGAGCGACACTTCACCGTGGCTTGTTGTTAGTCACGTTTAATGTCCTCTTTTTAATTCACAGGACAATTGCAAAAGTTTGCACATGCAAAACCCATCCAACACGCCCATGTTAACTTCAAATTAGCGCATTACTGTGGTTTACATTAAGTTAACAGCAAGTTCACCTCTGAATGGCTCAAGAAAAACAAAATTAAGGTTTTGGAGTGGCCAAGTCGAAGTATGGACTTAAATCCAATTGAGATGCTGTGGCATGACCTTAAACAGTCCATTCTTGCTCGAAAACCCTCCAGTGTGGCTGAATTAAAGCAATTCTGCAAAGAAGAGTGGGCTAAAATTAATCCACAGCGATGTGAAAGACCCATTGTCAGTTATCGCAAACGCTTGATTGTAGTTGTTGCTGCAAAGGGTGGCACAACCAGTTTTTGGATTTAGGGGGCAATTACTTTTTTCATGTATGGCCAGGCAGGTTTGGACAACTTTTTTCCCTTAATAAATGAAATCATTATTTCAAAACTGCATTTTTTATTTACTCAGGTTATCTTTGTGTAATATTAAAATTAGTTTGATGATCTGAATCTTTTAAGTGTGACAAATATGCAAAAAATGAAGAAAAATGTGTCTTATTTCCGAGGTTATAACTAGGCAGCACAGTTACATGAAACATGGTTACAGAGATTTCAAATAGTATTATTACTGCAAAATGTGTTCAATTCCACAAACTTTTTTTTAAATACAGTAAACCATAAGAAGTAGGCAAGCATTCCATTCCAAACATAGCTATAGAATTACTCCCTTATAAACTGATATTTTTCTGCTCTTTTCTATATTTGATTTTCTTATTTCCCATTGGGAGTGGAGTAAGACACAGGAAAGAGGGGCAGGTGGGACAGGAGATGTTTTCTGGGCAATCAACAGCTTGGGACAGATGGTGGTGGTGATTCATTCAGCATGATTCTGAAGACACATTGGAGTAGGGCACGGCTTGATATTCTACCGTTTCATGCAATGTGATGTGATTTATATGAAGCGATTACGGTCTGTGGCAGACTAAACTGGTTAACAACATCTGCAACTTTGGCACTGTGAAGTGCCGTTCTGCTGAAAGTCAGGTTGTGTGGAGTTTCTGAAAACGTGTGGACTGCAGCAGCATATTTTTTCAAGGAGACTGATGTCTTCAGAGATGCGCAGAACCCTCCCCCTCCCAGACCCCACCCCCACTGCGTACACGCACATGCTCAGAAGAAAGCTGAACAAACATGTGGCATGACTGGGGTTTCTGCAGTAAACCATGTGCGATGTCTGGTTTGTTGGTGTTGATGGTTTTATAGCTGATAATTATGAACAGTTCACACGTGCTGTCCTTCAGAACAGCTGAAGATGTGCACGTAACTCGTGTGTAACATGCGTAGGTGATTCTAGAGCTTATTTAGAGGGACTTAAGCCCAAGTCTTTCATCTCGGCCCCCTAGAAATCAGCGATTAACTCTCAGCGATTAGCTGCCAGCACACAAATCTGTGATGGCCTCAGCCCTCTTAAGTCTGTGATGATGTAATCCCTCTTAACTTTTGCTGAAAACAGCAACTGCAGTTCAATATTTTAGGTTATTTCACTTTCTTCCTGCCTTTACCAGTCAGAAATGTTCTTACATTAAGTATTGTCAATTTTTGTCATTAAGTATGTTTTTTACACCAATAACAATAGAAATGCTTCAACCAGCAGAGATTCTGCTTTACCATTTTTACACAATGCAATATTTTTTGACTCGTGTGTCATGGTGTTACAGTGGGTTGTTTATGGTTGCCAAAAAATGTCTCAACATGTCAGAGGTGCGTATATCAGCTATTTTACAACATCTTCAAATGTGACTCATCCAAACCATGTTGAGAATTTATTACTGTTGTGAGTCTTTTTTTTTTAACTCAAATGTTACATACGGTATGTAAAGATGCTTTTAATGCTGAAGCCAGATTAATATTTAATTTGTTGAGGATAATTGGATCTGTAAGTTTGTTCATCAAGGTCTAGATAAAAAAAAAAAAAAAAGAGGAACTATACCTTTCATTTGTAATATATTTTGAATTCACTGTTTTTCTTAATTGAGTTTCCAGCAAACATATTATTTTTGTGATTATACTGTTGAAGTGATAATAGAATTATTAAATTACCATCTTATATGATTCTGTTACACACACACACACACACACACACAAAAGATGTTTGGACACTGAAATTAAAGCTCCCAAAAATAAACTAAATTACAGCCAAGCACACTGTTTCGACCAGTTCAATCCTAATTATGTTCTGATTGTGCCTGATGAAGAGCATTTTCTGAATCTTTAATTTCAGTGGGGGGACCTCTACCTTTTGTATGTTGTCTTTTGTCCTTCACCCTGGCTCAATTCAGGTTTTGAATGTGCACACATTGTAAAAAAAAAAAAAAAAAAAAAAAAAAAACTGGAGTAGGATTTACTTTAAAAAAGCTTGGAAACAATTTTCACTCAGAAAAGGCTAGTAAATTACTTTAGTTTTTGCACACATATTTTAAGTAAAATTTCAGTATTGAATTAAGTAAAATCTACTTAGCAAAGGAAATAAGTCAATTTAATGTAGCCAGTTAGAGTAGACTATATTTCACTCGGAAACGGTTTATAAAATTTACTCAAAACAATGTTGCACTGGGCAAAAAAAACATGCTATTATAGCATGTGGTTAACTTATAAACATGTAAGTAGACAGCTTGTTATCCTTTTAAGATAATATGTCAACAGATTTATTACCCAAATGAACACAGAGACCTCAAAACTTGGTACACCATACACAATGACTGTAACAATCAGTGAACAATGTTTGAGTATGAATGGGTCATTACGAGTAGAAAATGAACTCCAGATGTCACAAAACAGTAAGTTACTAAACCTAACAAAAGCAACCACAAAACAGTGTAAGTACAACTCGAAAACAGGGAAAAATGTACCTTTTTAATTATTCATGTCCCTGTGCATGATGGGAAAAACGGGATCATAACTTTGATATTTACTTAAAGAATCCTTGTAAACATAACAAACAATTCCAAGTACAATATACTTATAAGTTCAAACTTTAATTTCTACAAGCTTAAATTGAGTACTAATATGGAATTTACTTTATTATTTTTTTTTTATTCTTGCCTGAACTAAATTATTTAATGTAGAAATTAAATTTGTTTTTATGTAGAATTTACTTCACCACAAAAATAATTTTCATCAGTGCACCTATGTAAATTTGTTTTGATCAGATTTGGTTATAGCACACATATTCTACTCATTAATATAAAGGAAGTAGCAGTGTGCTTGAGACTCAAGGGATCCTGCTTTGTGGCCTCTGACTTCTCCAAAGTTGGCATTTATGGTCAAAGGCATAAGCGAGACTGGTACTGTTCTGTAAACATCTGTCATTACAAAGAGTTGCTTTCGGAGGACAGAGTTCTAAAGCTGTCCGTCAGAAAACGCTGACTTTCCAAACTTCCAAAGGAATTTTTTCAGACAGCAGCCTTTATACTTGAACCGCCCGCAGCTACAACAACTCTTTAATTTCTCATTATTAAGTCCTCAACAGTGCAGAGCTAGCAGCAGCCTAACCAAGCTTAACATCTCCCACAGGATCACCAGATGTCTTCTGTGCACACACACACACTCACACATGCTAGATGCACTGATAGGAAGTCACATTGCTGGGATGATGCTAATGAGTGAATTCCTTTCCGCTTGGCAACCATGTTTATGCTCTGAGTGAGGGGTCACCTTCCTAATGAGAACAACAACCGCACGGGCCTTCAGAAATCACTTTCATGCTTACCGTATTTCACGGGAAGTCGCACCTGACTGTAAGATGCAGTGGATCAAATCTGCATTGTTGCAATCGGAGTACAAGTCACATTTAATTAATGTAAAATACTGGTTAATAAAACAAAACATTTAAATTCACTATAAACGTACTTTAGTTCTTATCAATCCACAACAAATCCTTTAAAGGGTTAATTACTCAGAAACATACAGAAACATACAGAAACATAGCAAGGACATTGGTAAAACAGTCCATGTGACATCAGGGGTTCAACTGTAATTTTACGAAGCTATGAGAATACTTTTTCGTTAATACATTATTCACAATAGAACATAGAAAACATAACAAATGATTAAACAGATAAATTTTTACACTTTTATCCACTAAATGAGCTCATTTCAAATTTGATGCCTGCTACAGGTCTCAAAAAAGATGGCATGGGGCAACAAAGGGCTGAACAAGCAAGACATTTTGAAAAGATTCAGCTGGGAGAACATCTATCAACTAATTAAGTTAATTGACATCAGGTCTGTAACATGATTAGCTATAAAAGGGATGTCTTAGAGAGGCAGAGTCTCTCAGAAGTAAAGATGGGCAGAGGCTCTCCAATCTGTGAAAGAGTGTGTAGAAAGATTGTTGAATACTTTAAAAACAAGGTTCCTCAACGTCAAATTGCAAAAGCTTTGCAAATCTAATCATCTACAGTGCATAACATCATCAAAAGAAACTGGATAAATCCCTGTGCGTAAGGGACAAGGATGAAGAACTTTGTTGGATACCTGTGGTCTTCAGGCCCTCAGACGACACTGCATCACTCATCGGCATGATTCTGTCATTGACATTACTAAATGGGCCCAGGAATACTTCCAGAAACCACTGTCGGTAAACATAATCCGCAGTGCCATCTTCAGATGCCAACTAATGCTCTACCATGCAAAAAAGGAAGCCATATGTGAACATGGTTCAGAAGCCCTGTCGTGTCCTGTGGGCCAATGCTAATTTAAAATGGACTGTTTTAAAGTGGAAAAGTGTTCTATGGTCAGACGAGTCCAAATTTTACATTCTTGTTGGAAATCACAGACACCGTGTCCTCTGAGCTAAAGAGGAGGGAGACCTTCCAGCGTGTTATAGGTGTGCAGTTCAAAAGCCAACATCTCTGATGGTATGGGGGTGCATAAGTGCATACGGTATGGCCTTGCATTTTTTGGAAGGCACTATGAATGCTGAAAGGTTTTAGAGCAACGTATGCTCCCCTCTAGACGACGTCTATTTCAGGGAAGGCCTGAAAACCACATACTGCAGCTATTATAACAGCATGGCTTCATAGTAGAAGAGTCTGGGTGCTGAATTGGCCTGCCTGCAGTTCAGATTTTTCACCTATAGAGAACATTTGGTGCATCATTAAACAAAAAATACGTCAAAGATGACCACGAACTCTTCAGCTGCTGGAAACCTATATCAGGCAAGAATGGGACCAAATCCCAACACCAAAACCCCAGAAACTCATAACCTCGATTCCCAGATGTCTTCAAACTGTTTTGAAAATAAAAGGAGATGCTACTCCATGGTAAACATGCCTACATCCCAACTATTTTGAGACCTGTAGCAGTCATTAAATTTGAAAGAAGCTCATTTTGTGCATGAAATTGTAAAATGTATCAGTTTAAATATTTGTTGTTATCTATATTCTATTGTAATAAAATATTAGCTCATGTGATTTGAAAGTCTTTTAGTTTTCATTTTATTCAAATTTAAAAAACATCCCAACATTTCCGGAATTCGGGTTGTTGTTGTTAATGACATATTTAAATGAAATGTGTCTTCATCTGTATGTGAGATGCAAGAAAATAACATTTACATTTAGCCATTTTGCAGACGCTTTTATCCAAAGCGACTTACAATTTGGAGATAAATAAGGTGATCCTTCTTAAAGAGGCAAACAGAGTTTCAGGTATTGTTCAAATAAGCACAAGTTAGAAAGGTAATGAATAAATAAATAAATAAAGAGAAAGACAAAGGTTTTTATTTATTTTTTATTTTGGATGAAGTCAAGTAGTGTCAAAAGAGATGTGTTTTCAGCTGTCGCTTGAAAATTGTCAGGGATTCAGCATTCCGGATAGGGGTGGGAAGATCATTCCACCAGCCAGGAATGGTTAACGAGAATGTTCTGGAAAGTGATTTTGAGCCTCTCTGTAACGGTACCACGTGGCGTCGTTCACTAGCGGATCTCAGACTTCTGGAGGGGATGTAGATTCGTAATAGTGAGTGGAAGTAGGAGGGTGCAGAGCCTGTGGCTGTTCTATACACAAGCATCAATGTCTTGAACTTGATTATTTTACCAATGTCCTTGCTACATTTCTGTGCGTTGATCATGGTAATATCCTTACTGTCTATGGAGGGTCAGAGAGCTCTCAGATTCCATCGAAAATATCTGAAGATGAGCGAAGGTCTTACAGGTTTGGAACGACATGAGGGTGAGTAATTAATGACAGAATTTTCTTTTTTTTGGTGAACTATCCCTTTGAAGGTGAACTATACACTTTCTGTGCTACTATCACCCAGCAGAATTACAAAAATAATACATATCTTAAAAAAAAAAACTTTGCAATTATGTTTACAATTATTCTTATCTTAATAATATTGAAAATGTGCATTCCATATCAAAATGTCTTTTTTTGATTTGGTCTGTGTTATTCTGTCCACTTACAATTTACACAATAATACTTCAGCAGCCTGGGTTGCCAGTTTGCAGAAAACAGCAAACTGCAGCCATGAAGGCCAGCAAATGAACTCAGAAATCCCAGATTCTACCCAACATAAAAAGCCTTGGCATCCATCTAAAAACCTCTATGACCACAGACATATTAAAATGTGGATAAATTAACTCATAAGTTTACAGTTTAAGGTTCAAGGTTAGTCATTTGCATAAATCACATCCAAACTATATCCACATACAGGGGAGAAGGGCTTTCTGCACACACTTTTCTTACAGCCTTTCATCACTCTCATTAAACTTGCCACTGTTTGCAGACACACTCTCGCCTATGGAAGTTTGTTTCCGCCACAGAATAAAACTTTCTTAAAAAATTATTGTGGCTTTTTATCTCACAATTTTATCTGACTTTTTTTTCTCAGAATTGCAAGATGTAAACTCGGAATTGTAAGATAAAAAGTTGCAATTACATTATCTTGTGGAAACAAACTTCCATATTTTCCCGGATCCTTGTGCAATGCCAAGTGTGTCATTCTCACCAGTTCTGACAATAAACACCTATTATACAGACCCAGATTTACAGACCTCACATTAGCCAGCTGTGCATACACGTATATCTGCGTTATTCAGAGAAACCTCACAGCTTAAGCTATAACGCAGCTTTTCTCACTCTTTCACTGTATAAGATTAAATTAAATTGTATTATTTAATGATTTTATTATATAATGTACATATGGATTAAAAATACAATCAATGCAATATACTTCAATATAAGCTAATTATAGTTGTGTTAGAATGAAATATAACTTCTTAAAACGATACAGAGTAAGTGCTTTTTGCTTACATGTGGTTTCAGTTGTTCCTATATTTTTTTGTAATCTTGTAAAAGTACCACCAATGTTTACCCTTGTTTTCCCCATTTGTCCATCTCTACATATTGGCAAGTCTTCGAATTTTGGTATGCACTTCTGTAACTGAATCTGAATTTCCTTTTTCATGAAACCCAGCTAAATACCCTCTAGTCTCGTGTAGCCAGGCCTTCAGACTGACGACAGAAGGTCTGAGAACCTTGGCCGCTATGAATAGCCAAGGCCCCCCCAAGAGTCCATATGACTGACAGGTAAAGCAACCATTCATGTTTCGTTGTGCCGCGTCATGTTTATGGGCGTGGAAATGTCGCCACAATAACAGACCATGTGTAAAACTCTCGGACATATTTTAAAGATTTTATGCCATGAACGTTACATTTTTCACATACTTTTGAAAATCCAGCGTTTGGTTGATTCTTAAAAGCGCTCGTCATCACAGCTGTAAACACCACGGCTTTCTTCTTTCGTGAGGGGGTTTGGCACCACGGCATTTTTGTTTCCAGGTGGAACGTTAAAGAATGCGACACGTGTGTCTCCAGGAAATCCTGTATAATCTAACCAATCTGATGATAACTTCGAAACTCCTGAAGTGTTTCCAGCTAAGTGTGGCTTATGCATCAGACGTTCAGCCAGCAGTCCATGGGCACGACGTCTGAGGCTGAGACTAAACACCCTTTGGCTCAGCCTGTGCCGGTAGCCATGCTCCAAACTCTCGCTATTGGTCGAGCTGGAAAGAGACTGATGGATCTGAACGGATCACATTTTAAATGTTTAATGATGCCATGGGAAGCTCAATGTTTTGAGGGGAGAGAAATCCATTATGGAATACTTATTAGTAGTCAGTGAACAACAACTGGGTTAAGAGAATTTATTACAAATTTTCAATCTTTAACAGTTTTCAGTACAGAACAGGAATGAAAAATGTAAGTGTAAACAAATATAAATTATAGTGGCGTACATTATAAACAACATTTATCATAAACGCCAAGCATGAACAAATTTATTCCAAGCCTAACTGAAATTACCGGCTGTAAACTTGGTCTCACATACCTCTCTCATTCAGCATGATTCCAAATTCGCTTTGGACTATAAGTCACAGCATGTTTAGATCAGAATCAGAATCAGAATCAGAATTAGCTTTATTCGCCAGGTGTGCGCAAACACACGAGGAATTTGTTGTGGTTTTAGATGATCCCAACTTATGTTCCAGGAAATATGTATGTTCTCCATCTTTGCGCCTCTCTTCTACTTTTTCCATCTTTCTCATTCCCTTGAGAGATATATGGCCATGGTGGGTGTGGATGTGTGGTACATTGATCACAAGGGCTACAGATCACAATGAGTTACTGCCCACTCAGTTTGCACAGACCGCCAGAGGTCAGTGTATAAAACATTGACCATCACTCTTCATGTGTTGAGGCACAGTAACCTTGAATGTGTGTATGCCGTTCATGTAAGAAACCGTGCTTGCGCTGTAGATTTTACAGGAAAGCACTGTGTGTGTAAATGTGGGTGTATGTGTCAGTGGAGGTGGACACTTTGGTAGAAATACCATTAAAAATCTTCTCAAAATAGCTTTTTAGCTATACCATATATACACTTTTAAAGATAGGCTTACCATGAGCTGTAGGGTTGATAAATAATGCTGTGTGTTTTAATATTGAATATTGAAGCTGTAGCCATCTATCAGAAAAATTATTTTTATCATGGATGCAGGAATTGCAGATTAGTGGAGCCTAGCTAGGTAATGTTAGCTAGTGAAGTCCTATGCTGGTGATTCTGTTTGTTCTGGGATACGGTAGCTGTTTTCTCGCTATAGTTAACTTGGAGTTTTTGTTGTGCAGACAATGCATGGAATCAAATCATTAAGAGTATTTACTGCAAAATGCTGAATCTTACAGAATTTGGCAAATTTTGGATGCATAAATCTTAAGTCTTAAGATTTTCTATCTTAATACTCATTAAAGGGATAGTTCACCTTCAGTTGCAAGTCAACGGGGACCAGCTGAAGGTGAACTATCCCTTTAGGTTTTATGAATTCATGAAGAGAGAGTGAAGAGAGAAGAACTGATTTCATAGTGCCCTATGGATATTAGCTGGTGCAAGTCGGTTATTAGCTGGTCAGAGCTGGTCATTACCTTTTCCAAGCTGGTCATTTGGGTGGTTAACCAGTTAATGTGTTCCAAAACCATGTCTGACCACATTCATCTGATATGATCAGGTGGTAGCTTGTTTATTGCTGGACCTAAATAATAATGTATCAGCTTACACTAGCTATAGCATAGAACGGCAAGAAATTAAATTCCACATTCCAAAACTACCAGACAAGGCAGGTTTTTTTTTTTTTTTTTTTTTTTCTTTCCAGCAGGAGACTTACCTGGGATAAACTGGGTATACCTGGGTGTTTTATACAATGATAATATGTCAAAAATGCACCAATCCCCAGACTGATTTGATTACATCATTAAAATGCTTTTATAGGATGAGTGATTCATTCTTTTTTTTTTTTTTTATAGGTACACAGTATTGTACCTGTCTCTCGTTTTTTATTTAGGGATTGTGCTGTCTTTTTTGTCTTCCAATTTTCGTAGTTCATTTTGCCTTGAATTTTTTTTTTTTTTTTTTTTTTTTAGCAAGGACAAGGACAGTATTTTTTTTTTTAATACTAGGCAATGTTTTTGAGCACCAGGTTAGCATATTAGAATAATTTCTGAAGAATCATGTGACACAAATAAATGAAGCCTTTGGTGAGCAAAACATTAAAATCTTTGGTAACACTTATAGGGACCAATTCTCACTATTAACTTGATTATTAGCATGCCTATTCGTAACACACTGGCTGTTTATTAGTACTTATAAAGCACATATTCTGCATGACCATATTCTACATCCCTCAACCTACCCAATACCTAAATGTAAACTATCTTACTAACTATTAATAAGCAGCAAATTAGGAGATTATTAAGGCAAAATCTGTAGTTAATGATTTGTTAATAGTGAAATTGGACCTTAGAATAAAGTGTGACCGAAAACATTAAAACAATCTTACCGATATCAAATATTTAAAAGGTAATGTATGCATTGTTATTTCCAAGTAGGCTAATTCAGTGGGGAAAAAAGTAGTATAAATAAATAAATTCAACCATAATAATAATTAATGATCAAGTGAATCAAATACGACTGACTACAACAGATAATGATTCATAACAAATGAATGACAAGTCTCACATATTATACAATATCATTTATATATACTACCTGTTAAAAACAAGACTCGAAACAATAAAGTATAATAAAAAAGAAGTGTGTAAAAGAGCTGTACTTTTAGTAAAGGTACATGCTGCAGAAAGTTTGTTCTGTTAGGACAGGAAGTGCTGAGGTAAGGTTCTGAATCCCAGGTCTTTAATAATTCACTGGTGCGTTGCCTGGTGTTAAGTACTGTTAATGACTCTAATCTTCACCCTGTGGATGCTGTAATTGCCTGTTACAGCCAGGCCAATATGTGTCCAGCACGGTGGATAGCCCCTCCATCCACTGGCTCATTTTAAAAAGCACTGATGGGGAAATCATTTCTCTTCTTTTTATGTACCTGTGGATGTCACTGAATTGGCAGGTTATATATGAACTACATTAGCCTCCATTCATCATTATGCAGCTTATTCAGGCTATTATATCGCATTGTTAATCTCTGCCTAATAATGATATTTCTGGCCAGCGGTTGACCAGTATGGGTTTTTCAGTGTCTTATCCCAATATCTAGACAACAGAGTGGTGGATACCTGATGCTAATAATCACATAATAACTGTTAATAGCAATAATAGTGGCATGCTAAATGAGCCTCATTTGCAGAGAATGGGGTATGTTTGCCAAAAATAATGATACTTATTTAATTTCAATTCACATAGTGTATGCCTGCAAATACTGCACAATAAGGTGATGTAATTGTTTAGTAAATTTACTACTGAACATTTGTCAGTTTTACCCCTTTTCTTCAATATAATATATAATATAATATAATATAATATAATATAATATAATATAATATAATATAATATAATATAATATAATATAATATTGTGCATCTTTACTAAATCTATACATTACGAGTAATTACGATATGGCGTGAATGCAGCATAAAATCTCCTAGCAGTGTTCTCAGCGCTATCAAACTAAAAGTCACAACGTTGTAAAATTCAAAAGTCCCACTTCCAACACTTATAAGAAAAAAACTTCTCACTGATGTCAGTATTCAAAAAAGGCCTAATTTCGGGCTTGGTGATAACTGGTCAACCACTAATTGTTAGTACTCACTGCTGGTCAACCAGCATGGATTTTCTTGTGAATCTGGTTAATCAAGAATCCACCAGTGTCCATAACACCGCATGCTGGACTTTTAACAGGGATGTCACTTCTTCAGTGGCTAAAGAACAAGATTCCAATACACAAATTTGTTTGTTTGCACTTTCTCACATTGACTTGAAAGGTTATGACAGACATCACAGGCTTGATGAAGTTTACAGATCAGGTCCGCTGAGTGAATTCAGATGAGAGAGTGACGCTGGCTGCTGACTTCCACTTTTGCTTAGAGGTGATAGTGCGTCAGAAGCTGTCAGCGAGGCCTCTTGCAAGAGAGTTATTTATAAAATGCTGATAATGACTGTTATAACAGCTTCAGGTGTGGCTGAGCACGAGCATCTCAGTTTGTGTTAATGAACATGACATTTTTACCTCCCCTTCTTCTGCATAGAGAGCTTTCTGTTCTGCTTGACAGTTTATTTGTTGTTCGTTTTCTATTTTTCCAAGCTGCTGTCAACTTATTGCTCTAGGTTGTGTAACTTCTGACAGCCCGGCTGTCTCGCTCTCCCTTTCAGTCTCCTATGGGACCGAGTGTCCAGTGGTGGTGTGTTGCATTGTTTGTGCCGCTGGTGACGGACAGGGCTCCACGGGACTTCCCCTGTTTACCGTCTGACAGCGGGGAGTCCCGCTGTCTGCTTCTGTCTGCCCCTCCTCTGCCCTCTGGCCCAATACAGCGCCCCCGTTGGCCAGCCCAGGCACTGGCAGGCCCAAATAGCAGCAGAAGAGAAGAACACGGCATGAGTCCCCCCCCTCCAGCACCTGCAGCTCAGAGTTATTGACAAGCGCTGCACAGGCCTGTCAATCAGCCTCCAGCACCAGGGGATTGAGTGGCTGAGAAAGACTGTCATTTAGCCAACTGCTCTGGGCACGCACCCTTTCACTATGTGTGTGCATCCATGCGTGTGTGTACAGGTATATTTCCATAGAACACTTTTGAAATGGCAGGATGGTTGACTAGTTGTTCAACAATACACTTATTTGTTTTTAGCGTTTTTTTTTTTTTAGTTGCCATGTTTTAAAAAAGATGATTTAAAATGACTGTTCCTCCAAAAATGAGCATTCTGTCATTATTTACACACCCTCATGTCCAAACCGGTATGACTCCCTTTCTGCTGTTGAACAAAAAACATCAACATTGGACCCTATTGACTTTTATTGTATGAAAAAAACAAACAAAAAAACACTTTATCTGAGACATTTCTTAAAATATCTTTTTTCTTTTCTTTTTCTTTTTTTTTGCGTTCCACAGAAGAAACAAATGACAACACAGGAAAAACATACCTATACATACAGTTCACTCCAGCTGACGAGTGGCATTGAAACACCAAAGTGATTTATTCATTTTTCACACAAATTATTATAACAGGGGCAGATTATTTGCACACTTCCTTGCTGTCACGGTGCTGTGTATAATGAACTTGCATGAAGATGAAGATGAAGATGACCGTAAAAGTCTTTAATATAATCCACAAACAGTAATTCACAACAGGAAGGCAGTAAACACACGTACACATTGACGAGACTGGACAAAGAAACACAGAACTGACTACAACTATTATGGGAGAGTAAATGAGGAACATACGGGTGCTGAGGGTTAACTCATAATTGACTAATGAACTATAATGCACTAATGACAACAGGAACATAACCAAATGTGGGCAAACATGAACCTAAACCAGAACAGAAGACATAAACTAAATGAAACACACAACAACAGAGTTCATAACCGTGACACTTGCATAACACTATATGGTAAAAGTGTTTTGATTTAATAACAATGCATGATTTGTATACTAATAAAGTTTAAACTTTGAGTCACAACCAAAAGAAAATTAAAATAAAAATGAATAAATAAATAGTCGAAGTAGTTTTGGAGGACCAAAGAGTGATGTTTATTTAGTGCTTCTGCAGTGGCACATTTTGTATGTCAGTGTGTGTTTTGTGCACAACAGGTAAACATGTCAGCCAAAGAAGCTTAAAGGGGTCCTAGAATGCTATATTTTATAAAATTTTATAAAGTCTTGATTTTGTTTTGGGGATGTACTAGAACATGCTCTCATACTTGGTGGTTCGAAAATCGCATTATTTTTCACATAATTTCCATTATTACAATACTTTTCTCCCCAGCCTGGCACAAACGGCTCAATTAGTTCCAGGTTCGATGAAGGCCCACCTTCCGAAAAACAATGTGTTGTGATTGGTTAGCTGTCCCAGTGCGTTGTGAATGGCAAACAGCTTAGACGGCGTTTCAGTACTGCCCCGCCCCTTGCCAAATCAGCAAGTTCGGCAATATTGCCATATCAATTCAGACCTCAAGAATATTGAAAAAGAGGATTGTGCAGAACCTTTGCATGCACGGATATCGCAAGACATATTAAAGTGGTAACATTATTGTTGTTGTTGTTTTGTTTGTTTGTTTGTTTGTTTTTGTTTTGGCTAAATCATGTTTTAGATTGGATGTCAAAAACAGCTTAAAAATAACTGCATTTACTATGTACAGATAAGTGCAAAGGTAATGTGTAATATGTTTATTGTTCTTTAATTCTAACATTATAATATCACTTGTAGTGAAACCGTTATACAGTTGAATTTATTGATACCATAGTCCCACAGAGTTGCACTATTTGTGGCGGCATATATATGCAAATTCATTATCTGCCAGTGGGAGGCGCTGTTGGAGTAGAGAGCAAGGTTTCCCTGGTAACGCTGTACACAAAGCAGTGCTCCTCTCACAAATGCTGCTTTATCAGACATTACATGCAAGATGAAATGAAAATGGCATTCCAAATTTTCTGAAGACAATCGGTTTCCTTCAGAAATACAGTGATATAAAAACACCCACACCGGGTTTCGATTTTGAAACGTGCAGTGCTCAACCAAGGTTCTCTCCACCCGCCAACCATTCGAATTTCCGTAGGCAGGATTTATTTTAATGATATTCTAATGGACTGCTTTGTGATATCACAAATACAGGAAAACAACTTTGTAGTCCAAACAACCGTTCATTGTAGTTCTTGAAAAGGGATTTTTTAAAAACGAAATATCTCCCTTTGGAGTGGACTTTGAGATTTGTTAATTTGTAGATCTTTTTATGCCCAAACATACACACTGACTAAAATTCAAAAAGTGAAAAAGCATAATAGGACCCCTTTAATGACTCTATTATGACCTGCGAACACAACACCCTCAACAGCATACAGTTTTTTTTTTTTTTTTTTTTATCCAATTACCCAAATTTAATTACCCAAACTTTAATTCTGGTTTTGATGTTTTGGTAAAAATTTCTGTTTGTAACTAATATGTGTGGCTTGTAACACCTGGTACAGCATTGCACTTGTGATGGAGCACACTCAGGTATGAGTTCTGTAAAACATGCGTTACCAGACTCAACAGAAGAGCACAAAGCCTTGTAGAAGGAAACTAAAATGGCATGCTTTCTACAGCAAATGCTTTTTTTTATCTTAAATGTTTCTTTTGTTCATAATATTGATTAGGTTTAGGGTGGGGTTTAGTGAATATTGTCAGATTCGGTAAAGGTTGAAGGTATTTTTATTTTATTTATTTATTTATTTATTTATTTATATTGTTTTTGGACACCACTTATACTTTACATTTCACTTTGAAACTTAAGTGAAACATGCAAGAATCAATGTAATGCCATTGTGCCACTGTTTTTTTCATGAGACTTGGCTGGGTTTGGGACTACATGAGAATGAGTAAATGTTGACAGAATTTTAATTTTGAGTGAACTTGAGTGAAAGAGCTTTATCTTGTCTCAGAGGGTTTTAGCTTGTGCAGAATCCGTCAGCCTCTCAAAATGGCTCAGATATGTTAAGTCTTCAAATTCATCTGTTTTAAAGGACCACTGCTGCAGCCATTAAAGCTCTTCTTTCATAAGATCTTTCATTATTATATTATAAAATTATATACATTTTATAATCTAATATATATATATATATATACTGGACAGTCCAACAACCAGTCAATTTTGAAAATATGTAGTTTTGCATATCTCTACTTTTTTCTACACAACTGTGAATGTGACTCTAGCTCTCTCCCTCATTCTGATTAGATATTGGGCATTGGTTTCATTTTTTCATCACTCCATCGCTGCTCTGTGGGGAACTGATTGGATCAGTGTCGATTCAGCATCATTTGCCTGCTGAATTGAACGCTGAGAATCCAGCTTGATAATTTGGCAGAAATTGTGGCGTGATGAACTTGGCTGTTTCATTGGGCCACTCATTGTGATGTCACACAGTGAACACATGTATAATCAGGTGATAATTAATGATCAGGCTTGGTTAATGTGGCAGCCTGGAAACACTGATGCAGATTCAAATATGTTCCAGGAGTGAGGCTTCGTAAGGGCCAGGGTGGCCCTGGTCCATCCAGAATGGTGATTGGTCCTCCCTATCAAAGATACTGGAATACACTAATGGTTTGGAATTTGCACCAATTACACAATTTCTCAACACAGATTTTTCACATTCTGATGTCTCTTATTTCATTGATTGAGATTAATTTAAATGATTGTTTTGTGTAAAAAAAAATAATAAAAAAACTTTCTCTCTATGCTTATATATATCTCCCACTATATGTCTGTCTGTCTGTTCATTTATTTATTTGATCTGCTTAAAAAGGTCCTAAAGGCTAAACAAAAGAGACAACCTTATTACAAGAAGATGCACCCATTTAAAGATTTCTGGCCTTGGCACTGTTACATTCACCCATCATATGTAGTAGACAACAATGTAGTACCCTAAGGAATGAGCAAGTGGATGTTTTTTATTTATTTTTTTTATAGGAGGTCATATTTATATTAAGAATTATCATTTTGTTCATTCTTAGTGTATGATGAATATTTATGCTTTAAGGCCGCTGTGTAGCAGCTGCACTAGTGTGTGTTTGTGTGTGTGTGTGTGTGTGTGTGTGTGTGTGTGTGTCGCGTTTACATCAGTGAAATGTCAGAACTGAACCTGCTCATTACCGGGACAGCACTATATTAGTGTGTGTGTCATGACCTGTGGGATACACTTATATTAACAACGGAAGAGTGAAGTCAGTCACATTTTGAGGAAAATGGGTGAGCAAGAACATATCAGGCAGTCATGGTTATTTTTGAATCTAGACATTCTCATTTACATACTCATAAACAAACACGTTAGGCTTTCTGAGGACATGTGGATGGGTCTGTGGCCATAGACAGGATGCTCGTAAATGTGTAGAGGAAGGACAAGGGGGAGATAAAGGACATAATATATGGGATAAAGGACAGACCAACCTCTGAGGCTCTACCATTAGGAAAGTGTAATGGTCAACTTGGATCATGTGCCTTGAACCACATTATTGCCTTGACTTCACTGAATTGCTTTCTTTTACATGGACATCAATACTCTGATTTTAATACGATTAAGACAATACTCTGATTAAGAATATACCATGTAAACAGAGATTTTTGATTACCTTAATCCGGTTAAAGCCATAATCAAAGTAAACACAAATCAAATTAAGATGTGGAGTATTCCTATTTTAGTCGCATTATTGAAGTGCAGAACAGACATGTAAACACCTTAATCACACTATTACCATAGTGTAGGACTTTTCGCCGCACTTTGCGACAGGATACACACACAGCAGTGGTCAACTGTTTGACGGCAAATAAAAGAGCTTCAACACCGCCATCGTCTGTATGCACGTACAAATAATTAAATAATTACGCGTGGTGACGTAATAACGTGTGGCATTAATCAATCTATGTACTATGACATGTAAAAAGGGGACATGAAAGCATTATTCTAAAAGCAACTAATGTAAACACCTTAATCATAATATTGTCTTATTCAAAATAAGGTAAATAATTAGATTACTGTTGTCCATGTAAACATAGTCACTGTTATGATAGAAATTAATGAGAACCGAATCCTACCTTTTTCAAAATTGTCTTGTCGTTTAAAACAGCATTTTTGTTGTAAACTCCAAATATGGTTCATTCCAAAATAAATATTTTATGCCAAACATGTTAATGCCAAATGGACAGTTGAGTAATAAGCTGTTTCCTTACAATTTTTTTTTCTTCAGTACACTGAAGCTGCTTCTCTCTCATCCATTAAAAAAATACCTCTTGTTCTCCTTGCCAGTATAGCATAGCATTATGTGTTTGTTTGTTTTTTTTCAGGTTTTTTTTTTTTTTTGTGTTAACCTTGGAGGTTTGCCTTAAAGCAGCTCTCTGTCTAAGGCTGCATTCATGGGAAGTTCGTACTGTGGAATAAAATAGATATGCTGGGCAATTTCATATTCCTTTCTTCTTTTTTTCCTTTACTTCCCAAGAAGTAAAGTTCGAGTGTTTTTTAGCACTCGAACAAAATCTCTGTTTAGTATTATTAGGGATATAATGATATTACGATTTATTCCAATACGATAAGCTGGTATTAATTTTCATGTTATGACCAGTAACCGATAAATGGCAGATATTAATAGTTCATACTTCTTGTCTATATTAAGCCAACATAAAACACTATGTAGGGTTTGATACATAAATATAATTTAATTTAGCTCAAAGGGAATCATCTATGATTTTACAGGGAATTTGAACAGAATCACTGTTTTGCGGCTGATCACTGAGTCGGCAACGATTCACTGAACGAGCCGTATAACATTAATTCTGCACTGGATATTGAAATCCAAAATATAGTGAAAACACTATTAATAAGCACAGTAACAAGATCTGCAGATTAAGACATTAACTTGTAAGCACAAAACACAAGATACTTCTCTTTTAAATATAAATAAGACTTTATTTATATAAACCTAAGACATAAACTAATCTAACATGAACACACGCATTCACACATTCACACGTTGCAGAAAGAGAGAAAGGATGAGTTTAGAGAATGAGAATGTGAGATCCCAAGTTTATAGCAATATGTGATATTGCATAGACCTGAACAACCATCCATCACTTAATTAACCCTCGCATTGAGTTTCTCAATGAGGCTAAAATTTATATTAAATGCACCAATTCAGTTAGAATCTGGAGTTTGTACTTGCGTTGCCTTGTGTTACAGGGATTCCCTTTTGTCTTCGTCGTCATTGCAGGAAAGGGGTTTTCCTGAGTTGGTGATTGGCTGGAAGTTCAGTAGTCTTTGAAGTGATGTCTTGGGAAGCCAATGGTTGGGCATTGGCTGAGGATGGTTTTGGAGTCCGTTGCTGGTTGAAGTTTGAAGCGGGTGCAGTCGGAGCTGGATTTTGCGGCAAACTTAACTTTTGTACACGAGACTCAACGGAAAGAAAAGAAACTAAAGTAAAAGAATAAAATGAGTAAAGAGACTAGGTGGTTTTTCTTCTCATCGTGGTGTTAAGTAGCAACTGGCCTGTAGGCCAGAGCCCGCTCAAAGAGCGCTAAAAGCAGCGTCAAAGCGCGGTGGCGAGAAGAAGGGACGAGAGACGAAAGAGAGAAGAGAGTGATTTGATGGTGTCCTGAGTTCTTAAATTCGGCTTTTGGGACACATCCCATTTGGTGTCTTGACCAATTAGATAGGCTATTATCTTAGCTAGGGTTGTTCCTTCCATCATAAATCAGCATGTTATCAGTCACATGGTCTGAATTTTACACACTCTTGCAAAGTATACTTTTGGACATGATTTCTATAACCAGAATATGATACATTTGACACAGAATTAATTGAAAGAAACGTTTCAAGCTAGAAATGTCAAACTCATACATACCAAACACGACTAACCTTAAAGTCATTCAATAGTTATTATAAAGACATACATAATATGTGCTTAAAACATGATAGTCTAATATGTGGTTACATACATAATATAGTGTTATGCCTAGCGATGTCCTTTAGGATGGTTTTATGTGCATATGAAAAAGAAAGTCTCTGTGTAGTTCTGTGGAGACCAAAAAGAAATGTTCTTTGGCCAGAGGAATTTCAGTCTGGTTCTTTGTCTTCTATGTGTGGGGGAGAAGTCAATCTAAAGAAGCTTGTGATTTCTCTTGTGGAACGCCATGTGGTGGCCATCTCTTTGACCATTAATCTTGACTATTTACCCCAAATTTGACGATCTCCTTCCTGCGTAGAACACTTATCAATACGTGTTCTTTTGTCTTAATGTTGCGAGCTGTTCTGTGAAAGAGGCTTTTTGGTTAGGCTTGCTCCAGAAGTCGGAGATAGGAATCTTTACGACGTTGTCCTGTTCTCCTGGAATTTCAGCTCCTCATGTTTCGATGTTTTGACCGAATCTTAGTTTTGTCTGACTCGCTCTGACGCTACAACTAATAAAAGAAAATAATTCGTTTTTAATGTGAAATTTGAAATGACAACATTATATTGTAATGTATAAAAACAGGTATCCATTTGGGGATTTGATTATATTAAGCTTGCACTGAAGTCACCATGAATTCATATTTTAATGGGATATTTCAATGTTTATTATAAATGATTTGTCCATACACATCATTAGGACACTCCTCTTATGATGTTTACACCGATGCGAGTGAAAATAATTGCAGGGATCACAGCAGTTAGCAATGATCCAACGATCCAATTAATTGACCCTTCAGAAAGACCCACCCCCTTTAGCTACTATTTTAGCTTTGACAAGCCATGCTGCTCTCATGTCACACATCTTGTTCTCACACACTAAAGAATACATCATGGAGCAATGAGAAAACTGACAATGCACTGACAGACAAGACAGAGCAGGTTACTTTTGGTATGAAACAAAGTTTCAGATTTCAAATTTCAAATTTTTTTATGAAATTCAAACAATACACACCATCTAATGGTTATTTAATGTGTTGTGACAGATCGCTGTAGCGCCTCAGTTCAAGCGGCATGTTAACTGTTCATTTATTTACTAGTTATAGCACAAAATAAACATGAATGAACATCAGAAGGTATTTAAATCAAATGTGGTAAGATGACAGTATACACCATTTTTCAATTTAAATTCCGCCAACGTAAGTCCCCTGTCTGTTTTTTTTGTTTTTTTTGTCAGACAAAATTGCAGATTCGCCATTTTGATTGGTCAGATTGCCTGTCAGTCAAACTCATAGTGAAGGCTGAATTCCCGATGGACAAAGTCAAGTACCAACCTACATTTTTTTCTCATTTGTGAAGCTGTTTGACTCAGATATGTGTTACAGTAAGGAAGAAAAGACGATCACAGTGTCATACCGACTTTAAACAGTGGGGGTTTTTTTTAGAGAAACATTGCCGTTAGATAGTCTAAAAGGTAACTTAAATGTAAAAAATTAGGAAATGAACATGGGTAAATATTTCTAATATCGGAAGATACTGATAAATGGGGAAACATTTTTTAATAAAAAATCTCTGATGCTGGCCGATGTTATGCATCCCTAATTATCATTCTCATCTTGCCACAGTGGAATTTGATTGCATCAAAAAACAACTTAGTTGTCCTACTATGTCTTACACAGCATGCATTAAAATGTTTTAAATGAGGTGTTCCTATATAGCTCAAACAATAGAACAACTCCAAGGTCGTGGGTTTTATTTAGGGAAAGCATGACCTAATTAATTGCATACCTTAAATGCAATATAAGTCGCTTTGGATAAAAGTGTCTGCTAAATGCATAAACATAAAAGTTTTTATCCTTTTCAGCCCATCATTGTGAAATCTACTTGGTCCAAAATCCCACTCCACATAACTGTATATTAAACCTCAAATATGTTCAAATTTGTTGCAATTCTGCAGGACCAGCTTGTCGCATCACATCGGGTTAAGACACGGTGCAAGAGGTAAACAAGAAAATAAGGCACAAAAGAAGGTCTTTGTGGAGGTTCAGGCTTCGATCTGTTCTAAATATTCCCAGCCACACACAGCCTTTACATAGAACAATGCCAGATGAGCATTTAATATTTCATTAGCTAATTAAAGCTCAGGCTTCAGGGCACTGGAGAACATGTGAGTATGTGCGCTGTCAGAGAGATACAGTCCGGTGTCTCCAAGCATTCCCTGTTAGATGTCCTCATGGGCGTATGCCAACGAAATTCAGCCCTTAAGGAATCATGAAATACCAAAGGATTATTTCAGTCCTTCCCTAGAGAGAGCATGTGTATATGTAGCTGTGTCAAGGGTTATTCCGGTCTGTCTCCAAAGGGCGTTCAGAGAGGAGAAAGAGAGATAGAGGCAGACAGACAGAGAGGGAGAGCGACGAGCGAGAGCATATGTCAGGTGGAGTGCAATCACTGCGGTATTATCATATGAAAGACCTCCCGTCTCTGTGCATGGATTGAGCTGCAGCGGGGTTGTATTAGGTGACTAGGCTTTTATAATCCCCCTGACATATTTTCATGCAGATCTGATGGGCATGAGTACCTGCGGATTGTGTGGCGGTCATGGGTGCCACGTTTTTCGCCGAGCGCTCACTGAGACCTGACGGGAACCCCTGAATTCACGCTGGGGAGATTTTCATAAAGCTGCCTGTAGAAGGAGCGTGTAAATATCACTGTGAATGTAGAGCCCCCCACAGGGAACAGAGCTATGAACTCAAAGCTGATTGCCAGGTAATCATAGATTTGCACGCAATATATTTATATTCACTCGGATGTAAACGAGGCAGGTCGTGACACAGTGTGTTATTTAACTTGCAGCCGTTTGCCAGCGGGAAGATGTGTAACTACAGAAGCTTCGCGCTGAGTTGTTTGGGAGTAAAAATTGATGCTGTCCATAAATAATTTGCCTATTTCATCCTTATTTTGGCCATGATGTGATTCAACTTCCTCTGATCCACAGCAGAAATGATGCACAGGCCTGTGAAACTACTGACAATCATTCTATTTATTTTCTGACTTACTATATTTTTATTTCCAAATTGTATTATCTGCCTAACAAAAGAATTGAAGTCCTTCAATTTTTTTTTTTTTCCTTCAAAGGTACTACAATCTATACTGTAGTATGCATACCTGATTGCACTGGAACTGTTTAAGGGAGCAAGGGTTTTTATCCATTGATTTAAGTTATAATATCTAATCCAAATATGTTTTTGCTTCAAAACACTTGAGCAGTTTTGAGTAAATTAATGAAACGATTAAACAACCTCAATTACCATGACAGTATCAGACCTGAACCAGTGAATGTATGCTTAATGTATTGAAATCATCCTCAATTAAAGCTGCAGTCTGTAAGTTTTGCCTCTTTGTCACCATCTCTGTTTGAAAACCTGAAATTGCAGCTATTTGCAGAATTATCTTCCTTGCGTGGGCTGTGCACCAGTATGGCTCCAGCACAGATGAATCTAATGTTTTGAGGTGAATGTGTGGCTACCAGTCACTGCACCGGTGTGGATACTGTACTTTGGAATCACAGATTCTAGCCTACGTCTTGGAATATACACTGAACAAAATTATAAACGAGACACTTTTGTTTTTGCCCTCATTTTTCATGAGCTGAACTCAAAGCTCGTCGTCTTCATCGGGGTCTTGACCAGACAGCAGTTCGTCGTCGTAACCGACTTGAGTGGGCAAATTCTCACGTTTGATGGCGTCTTGCATGTTGGAGAGGTGTTCTCTTCACGGATAAATCCCGGTTTTCACTGTACAGGGCAGACGGCAGACAGCGTATGGCGTTGTGTGGGTGAGTGGTTTGCTGATGTCAACGTTGTGGATCAAGTGGCCCATGGTGGCGGTGGGGTTATGGTATGGGCAGGCGTATGTTATGGACAATGGACACAGGTGCATTTTATCGATGGCATTTTAAATGCACAGAGATACCGTGACGAGATCCTGAGGCCCATTGTTGTGCCATTCATCCACGACCATCACCTCATGTTGCAGCATGATAATGCACAGCCCCATCTTGCAAGGATCTGTACACAATTCCTGGAAGCTGAAAACATCCCAGTACTTGCATGGCCAGCATACTCACCGGACATGCCACCCATTGAGCATGTTTGGGATGCTCTGGATCGGCGTATACGACAGTGTGTTCCAGTTCCTGACAATACCCAGCAACTTCGCACAGCCATTGAAGAGGAGCGGACCAACATTCCACAGGCCACAATCAACAACCTGATCTCTATGCAAATGAGATGTGTTGCACTGCGTGAGGCACATGGTGGTCACACCAGATACTGACTGGTTTTCGGACCCCCCCAATACAGTAAAACTGCACATTTTAGAGTGGCCTTTTATTGTGACCAGCCTAAGGCACACCTGTGCAATAATCATGCTGTCTAATCAGCATCTTGATATGCCATACCTGTGAGGTGGATGGAGTATCTCGGCAAAGGAGAAATGCTTACTAACGCAGATTTAGACAGATTTGTGAGCAATAATTGAGAGAAATAGGCCTTTTGTGTACATAGAAAAAGTCTTAGATCTTTGAGTTCAGCTCATGAAAAATGGGGGCAAAAACAAAAGTGTTGTGTTTATAATTTTGTTAAGTGTATGACCCAAATAAGAATTTTCACTACACATTGTCATCTGAACAAGTAAGTAACAAGTCTGACGCTTTTGTTCTGATCAACTGAGGAAAAAAGAATTACAATAAATCGTGCTACCAATGGTGATTGAATCTAACGATCACTTAGTTCATATCACATCAAACCGAGTCTAACCTCTAATTGTGATTACCATTCGAATTTCATATAAATACATTATTTTAATCCAAAAAGTAAAATATTCTTTCTTCAAAATGGTTCTCTGTAAAATACAAACACTTGTGTAATACCTCGTAGGCTATCTGTAATCAGATGCACATTTAAAACTAGAATATAATTTATTTTAAGTCACATGTATTTCATAAACACATATTTTTTTCTTGATTACAATCCGCCATCAAAATGATAAATTTAGTTATTCCAACTGCTGTGAGAAAAGGCTATAAACGATCCGCCATCTGCAGTATCCTCACATGTGATATAGCCTCCTAGCCAGGACAACTTCTTTATGTTTACAGACGTGACGTAATGACATGGCAGCATGCTCAAATTTCTCGCAAATTCCTACGAGTACGACTCAAATTTGAAAACATTATCATAAGTTACCATTGTGAATCGGGTTAAAGCAAGGCAATAGTTTTGAACCCTGGCTGGTCATGTACTTGCTCAAATATTGATTTAGAATCATTTTTAACCAAAAAAGTTAAGGATTGCAGCTTCATGCAACAAAGTAACTGAAAGCACAGGACAGGAATTAAAAAAAAAAAAAAGGATTTTAACCTGTTAATTTACTTGAATATTCAGAACAAACTGATTCTTTATAATAAATCAGACTTTCCTGCACTATGTATGAGAGTGAGGACAATTCAGGATGAACTGATTCACTAAAATGAATCAGTATTTATAAGACCACATAAGAGAGAAAGAACCTTCTAGGATGAACTGATTCACCATAATTCAATTCAAGTTCACTTGTATAGTACTTTTCAATACATTTATTGTTTCAAATGAATCAGACTTTCCAGTGTTACATGTTAAAGTAAGCACCAGTGATGATTAATTGATTCACTAAATTGAATCAGTATTTATAAGACTACATCATAATTCAATTAAAGATTATTTCTTTAGCACTTTTCACAATGCACAAAGTTTCAAATGAATAATAATTATCAGCAGTCTGAGAGTAAGGACTATTAATGAATAACTAATTCACTTGAATGAATCAATATTTTTATTACCACAAAACAGAGAACCATTGAGCTGGTTCACTAAAATCTAAAGTGAATCCGTCTGTATAATCCCACGTAACCGAGAGGACCATTTATAATGTACTGATTCACTATATTGAATTAGAATTACCAGCGTATTTATGAGTGTGAGGACCATTTAGGATGTACTGATTCAATACAAGCCATCATATCACATAACATCACCATTTCGGATGTCCCAATTCACCAGAATGAATCCGTCTTTACAATACTACACATGAGATAAATTTCTATGTGCAACTGTAACGTTTACTGCAGTCTATGAGACACATTGTCTGTCGGCTCAAATACACACACTCAGACAAAAGCACTCTCAATGGTCTTCTTTGTGTTTTATGGTGCAGTTTAATTGTAATAAAGTAATAAAGCTCTTGTGAGGCAAGGAACATGAGGGATCAAAAAAGAAATGCCTGAGATTCCTGAAGGGAGGAAGACTCCAAGAAAGCAAAACACACACAAACTATGTCCAGAGGACTGGGTGTGCAAATTAATTAGTAGTCTTGCAGATAAACACAGTCCCAGTGGCTCTTTGGCCTCTTTTATTAATTACTTTTTTTGCCAATTCCAGAAGTCTGAATCTCTTTCTCTCTTGCACTGATAAGGAACAAAAAGAGATGAAAGGAGCGTTGAAAGTGCAGAGCAGGTGTTCACCATGTGACTCAAACATGCCTCGCATGCAGTAAACAACACGTTCACAACCCTTACAAAATCAACAAGACCTGTAGGTGTCAACATCCATCTGATTTTGTAAACAGTGTGCAGTATGGAAGCTAAGGGTGCTGTAGCCCAGTGTTTCCCAACCACTGTGCCACGCCACACTAGTGTGCCGTGACGGGTTGTCGGGTGTGTCGTGGAAAATTATCTAAAACTTCCATATCTCTATTATATTTTGTTATTATTATTTTAAATCAGTGCTATTTCCCCCTTTCTATATATATATATATATATATATATATATATATATATATATATATATATATATATATATATTACAATGCACTATGTCCTAAGTTGGTGCAATATGCGATAAGTTTCCACTCATAGCCTGACTGATCCTCCATCCAAGACTAGGTAGTCTATTTCAGGATAGGGGTTCTCAACCATTTTTGGTCCATGGTTCAAATTTTGTTCTTAAAGGAATAGTTCATCCAGAAATGTTTGTCATTATTTACTCACCTTCATGTCGTTCCAAACCTGTATAAATTTCTTTATGTTGAACACAAAAGAAGATATTTTGAAGAATTTGACTTCTAGGTTAATGATTAACTTCATTAGTGAAGAATAACTTAAAGAGGTTGCCTGCATTTACTAAACTGTGGAACATTAACTCTTGCTGCTGATTTGAATGGCGATGCTTCCCGTTTTAAATGTCAGTTGATGGCCTTTCATTTTTAACCAGAAATGTACAGGCTGTTTTTCTGATGTTCATTTAAGTTTTGCATGTCTTTTTCCTGTGTCACTTGAAATATGTCCGTTTTGAATCGTTGTGGTGAGACACGTGAGGAAAAAAAATAAACAATCAGTTGTGGGACTATTCTGTCATAAATCGCATAGCCTGCCATTAATTTCTGAACTTTCTACTGTCTGTTACTGGCAATGAAATTACTGGTTGATATGTCCCGATCTCAATAAAGTTTATGTTTTTATTCTGTGAACTGGATCTTGCTCAGGAGGCGCGCTGTCTGTGGAAGTTTGGCCAGGCCACTTCCAGAATAAATCACTGAGACAGTTTTGTCCCATCTATTGCTTATCACTGATTTTGTGAGAATGAATTCCTGAAACTTTGCAGCATGTATCCGAAAAACGAAAGTTATACTATAGCCTAGAAAACACACGAAGCGCTCTCCCTTAATTATCACTAAGAGCACTTATTACGCATCACTCAAAGTTCACAAATCTTTCACAAAAGTTTGTTTATAATCAAGCTCTCTAAACTTTACAATGAATCTCTTATTTACATCGCGTCTGCACTTAGTCATGAGATGATTCACAAGTATGCAAAACTCCAGCTCTTTCAGCTGTGATCTGAGTGAATTCTGAAAACTCTTAACGTTTCTGATTGGCCATTGCGTTGAAGAAATCAACAGATATGTCTTTGATTGGCTACATTGCTCTAAGCTGCAAAATCACGTTAGATAGTTTGCCAGATCTTTAATTGCTTTTGCTTTCGTTTGAGGGTATTTAGCACCGTCTAGTACCCCTGTATAACCGGGTCTGCGCTGACATCAGAGATTCCATGACTGATGATATGGGGGGGACACTGTTTTTGTTTTTGGGTGATATACAGTATATAGGCCTTTATTCCATGGTCTATCTGAATACTGGATTCTGATTGGCTGGCAGGTATGCAGTAAAACCGTTTAATGCACAGGTTCCATATTAATGCGCTGCTTTCCCAGATAGCACACGTACGTTTGCAAGATGTCTGTTAAAGATCTCTTGATCTGGAAAGCATCTGCTGTCTACAAACGTCTGACAGACGTCTTTCAGATGTCAGTTTTACATACATTCTAAATCATAAACATCTTAAAGACATCTAATAAACGGTTAATTGATGCACACTAGTCAACACACATCACTTGCGCG